>PVKB01002827.1:0-246649 GCA_004027205.1 Ctenodactylus gundi | reverse complement strand
AAAAGTAAGTAGAAGGTGATGCTGGAACTCATTTTGGTTGAAGAAAGATCTGGAAGGAGATTTAAAATGTATCTTTTAACCACCTTTTTTATAAAGTGTCAGGGAATCTGAATAAGCTACTTCCAGTTGCACAAGGGGCTAGTTTATAATCACATGCATTGCAGCTCAGTCCTCAAGATCTGAGTGACCTTGGAGAGGTAACTCAAGATAGCTCGACCCTTGTGTCGTCATCTGCAATGTAGGTACCATAGCTGCATCCACCTCATACAACTGGACAAGTTGAATGTGAACTGCTGTGAATAATGTTCAGGAAGAGTAAATGCCCAAAACATTTCAGGTGTTTTTATTATTTCAAACTATTGTTGTTGGGTACTGCCAGAGCTCAGACTAAAACTCAGCTTTCTTAGCTCCAAAGCTGCCTTTACGGAGTTCTTGCTTCCACACCCTTCCTTTGCACTCGGACCACTCCCTCCTCTTCTCTCTTCCCCGAAGAACCCTGAACATTGCAGAGAGAAAGGGAAAAAAAAAGTCAAGCATGGAAGATGAAAACAGAAGGAAAGTAAGAAAGCAGTAATTCCGTCTACAAAAATTCACATCCTGTCCAGAAGGAATCAAAAATGGGCACCAAAATCAGTGTTTGTCTCCAACAGATAAAGCTCCAGGCTCTTTCCTATATACTGATGGATAGATGTCCTAAGAAACATGTGCAAAGGGGTGATCAAAATACGTGGTGAATGCTTTACATTTTTAAAAGTTTGCAACTCTAAAAAGATGTTGCCATTAATACCTTTCAACCTACCCCCACTTGCTTCAAACACACCGTTCTCATCATTACTATTTTATGAAGCAGTTTGGGCAATCCTTTTGTGAGTATTTTCAGAAAGTGTGATCAAAACTACCGTGAATGCTGCTGCTGGTGTTGGCAATGAAATCGCAGCCTCATGAAAACATTATGGTGTACCTTCCTTCATCTTACTTGCCAAATATGACACTGGATGACTTCTGGCTCTTTCCCAAAGTCAAAATGACCTTGAAAGGTAAACATTTTGAATGTTAAGGCATCAAGGTAGCCATGACGGTTGAACTAAAGATACTCATGAAACAACACTTCCCCAACTGCTTTAGAAAGTGGCAAGAATGAGGGGATAAACGCATTTGAGGAGAAGAGGAGTAGTTTGAGGGGAATTAAGGGCAATGTGTATTTTACTGCAATAATAAAAACTTAAACATTCACTGTATTTTTCACTGATACCTCGTGTTTTCTGTATCTTGCACTGTAACGTAAATTAGTCCTCTTTCCAATATATAGCAAGTAGAGCTATCTTGCCAAACTCCAAACTATAATTAATGTGCAGGAAAACATAGGTACATATTTCCAGAATGTTCTATACATTATAAAAGATTAGCCATACTTTCTTCAAAATCCCAGTGTGAAACTCTTGCACTCTATTCTCTTCTATCTCTAGAGGTGCTCACATGCTGTAGAATTTCCCCTGCCTATTTCTTCCCTTACAGAAAGATCTTCCTCTTGTTAGGTTCTTGGTCATTGGCTTTGCCTGGCTGAAGAGAGACACCAGTCTTCCTTTGCAGACATGCTCTTGCAGCCAAAGACCCAAGGCACAGGGAGGGGTCCAGTTAAAAACCTGGGCACCCAAAGAAAGACAAATATTAAAGATCAACTGTGTCCTGTTAAAAAGTAAAAAGAAAAAATAACAGTAAGCAAATATTTTCTTTCAAGTGTTCTTGTGCTCATTAAAGAATACTGGGCAGTTATACTGAACAGGCTTAGTAACCAATTATTTTAGAGGAATCTCCTTGAAGGACTCGAATGAGCGAAAAAGAAAACCTTAAAAAGAAGATTCATTTAGCGGTCCGCTCGCTGTCCCTGAGCAGTCTGCTTCCTTGTAGACACTGTGCCTGAGGCAAACTGTGTCCAGGCAAGCACCACTTTCCCGTGCATCTGTGTGGACTGGACACCTGCAAGCTTGGGCACCAAGTGTGTGTTTTAAGACAGTGTCATTCTGAAGTGTTCAAGTGTCTTGTTCATATCCGAGAACATGTGTGCCTGCTTGCCCTTTGCTCAAGGGACAGAAAATAAATCAGGAGGTAAAGGAATATGCCTACAGCCTGACTTTTCAATTGTTTTCTGCTCCTTCTCTCCCCCAGTCCTACCAGACCCTACTTGCAGCACCATTAATGTTACAGGTTGGAAACATTTTCTCCTCTGTATCCTCCTGGAACTGCTTTTGGGGCCAGTGTTTATTTGCTACTTAAGAATTTTGGAAACTTCAACGTTGTAAAAAGAGACCCAACAGACTGGGACAAAATATTCACCACCAACATCTCAGATAGGAGGCTCATAACTAGAATACACAGGGAGCTGAAGAAAAGTAAGCTTGCCAAAATAAAGGATCCTATTGAGAAGCGGGCAAATGAAATGAAGAGGCAGTTCACTCCCGAAGTTCAAATGACCAATAGATGCATGAAAAGATGCTCAACATCTCTAGCCATAAGAGTGATGCAAATCAAAACAATGTTAAGATACCATCTCACTTCAGAGAGAATGGCCTACATCAACAAGTCAAATAGCAATCAGTGCTGGGGAGGCTGTGGGGAGAAAGGAACCCTCCTGCACTGCTGGTGGGAATGTAAATTTTTACAACCACTCTGGAAAGCAGTATGGAGAGCTCTCAAAAGACTAGAAATAAATATCCCCTTCTATCCAGCGACACCCCTCCTGGGAATATTTCCAAAAGATATCAATACAACACATAACGGAGAAACATGTATACCCATTTTCATAGCAGCACAACTAACAATAGCTAAAATATGGAAGTTACCAAAATACCCATCAACAGACCAATAGATACACAAACTGAGGTATTTATACACAATGGAATACTATGCATCTATAAAGTTCAACAGCGTGGAGGCTTTTGCGGGCAAATAGAAGAAACTTGAGAACATCATGCTCAGTGAAGTGAGTCAGAAGCAGAAAGTGAAATACCGAATGGTCTCTCTGATATGAGAAACTCAGATCAAAACTATGTCATGGAACTTAAAACGAAAAACAAAGTGAACCAGGGGGGTAAGGTGGGGAGGGAGGGAGGGGTGGATAAAGGAAGGGACAAAAGGAGAGTGGGAAAGCCCTTGTCACTTTGACAAGATACGTATGTGCACAAAATGCTCAGCTTCATTGTAAACCTTAAATTTTGCACTTACACATAACAAATGAAATGGGAGAAAAAGAATTTCAGGCGCTTGGGCTAGGAGCTGGGGAAGTTCTGGGGCTGGGTGAAGACCACCTGGCTCTGCCACTTGCTTTGAAAAGTGCAAACAAGAAGGGGAAACAATGTTTTGTTGAGAACAATTGCCCTTGACCGAAACTTGTCAAGGAGGATTTATGGGAACAGGCAAGGAGAATGGAGCCACTCACACAACTACACTTGTATTCTATAAATAGAAGTCAAAGTATGGCTCTGTGTGGCAGGGAGGTGACAGTCAAAATAGGAAACTCCAGGCATGTTTAAACACTCTGGCTGGAAGAAATTCTACTTTAAGGCAGATTCCAGGGGTTTACTCCAAACAAGTGCGCAGGCACTATTCTGGGAGCCTCATTTCATCTTCCCTAGAGGACCTAGCAGGTCCATCGTATTGTTTCCGGGTCTTTGAGAGAACTGAGATTTGGAGAGGTTGATGTGACTACCAAGGCCGAAGATCCCAAGACTCTGGCCTTTTGGCTGCATGCCTACCTACACAATACAGGACAAAAATATAATTGTTTTTAAATTTTTACCCAACATTTTAATTAGCCAGGATAACATAGATGTTCACATGAGAGAACTGGGTAAGAACCCTCTGGGTAATCTTTGCAAGTTTTCTATAAATCTAAAATTGTTCTAAAACAAAAAGTTGATTTAAAATAAAGAGGCCACAAGCTGGCCATATAAATACTTCCAAAAGGCACGCAATGCAGATAACTCTTGTCATTGTGCCATTTTGCTCTGCCTTAAATTGATGACAAATAACTCGGAATCTGCCTGCCCAGAGTAAGCATTTGTTAAATGCCAAGGACACTGATACGTACAAAAAAGGAAAGACAGAGAGAACAGGCAATGAAGGGACAGGGTCCTACTTAGATTTGGGGGTCAGAAATGGCCTCTCCAGAAACAATACGTACAAATTTCAACTTACCAACTTATGAGAAGTCTAATAAAATATAAATGTTAAATTAGTATGTGTCAAATTTCAGCTGATGATGCTTTTCATCATGATTTGCCTTAATTTTTTTAATCAAGAAAAAATGGGAGAGACTGTTATATGGGTACGGTGTAATCTATGGAAAGGAAAAGGTGCTTTGAAGCTAGAAGAAATCTAACTTAAAATCCATGCAAACGGGATCTGTAGTTGTGTGATCAAGTTACTCAGGCAAGTAACTCATGCTCTCTCCATTTGTGATTCTCACTTATGAAATCGGGACATACTGTGTGCATTAAAATCTAAAAATATATGGTATTTACTGATATGTTGTACATGTTCAGGAAATAAATGCAAGAATATATGAAAACATGATTAAAACTGAAAATTCACGTCCAATTTAATAGTGACAACAAAAATCAAGCACAGAAAATAAGAAAAGGGTATTGGTTACTCTACTGGCTAATGTAATCCCATGAATGATTATGGCCAGTGTCCGTATCTCTGCTTCTCCCAAGGCAGTGTTTTCAGTCAGGAGTGGGTGGGGCATGGGCACTGAGCTCTGAACAGACACAAGCTCAACTCACATCTTCCTTGGATGTTCACCTTGAACAGAATCAGATAGAACACAAGCAGTTAGACCAAGGAGCTGAGAATGTCTCGCTGGGGATTCAGGCTAGAGGTTATGCATGTCCCAGAGGGATAAGCAGAAAGATTTCCAGTCAGATTAGGATTGTGATTGTGAGTTGACACGTATCTTCAAAAATCTTTGCCCTAGGTCTTTAGAGAGGCATCAGGATAGCAGTTGTATAAGGAGACTGACCTATGACCAGGTGCAGCCCCCAGTTACACTGGAGGGTGTATGGCCAGCCTGCCTAAGAGACAGACATCTCTCCCCTCAACATGTGGTCATGGCATAAAATCTCTCCTTGCTGAGCTAAAACACCTCTTTTATTAGCTATCAGTATGCCCGGCTCTTGTTCTTACTATCCCCCCAAAATTATCCTGACCATCAAAGAAAGCGAAGAGTCAGATTTGTACAGCCAGAATTTGTTTCCCCACATGACTGTGACCTGGGAGAGATTCTGCCTATCACTTAGGTTTTTTTTTTTCCCCTCTCTCTCTTTCACTCTGGCCTCAGCAGGAAATACCAGTATTGTTACAGATGAGAAGCACATGCCCGCAGCAGCTTCCTTTTCTGGTGGGACAGAAATGTGGATGTGTAGCAGAGGGAGGACTAGATCAGTGGCTTACAAAATCTGTATGAATGTAGCCAGTTAAAAATACAGACTCCTGGGCTGCATAACAAATGTGCCAAGGCAGAGGCTATTCAAGGGAAGCCAGGAGTCTGAATTTCTAGAAAGCTGCTCTGAGGATTCTAATAAGATTGTCATTCATCTACCAGGTTATGTCAGTCTGGAACATTCTATATTCTGAAAGTCCAGCTTTTACTCCAAATCATTGTTATCATTTACATATGTGTGTAAAACTTAGAAACCATTTGTTAACAGTGTAGGAAAGTTCTATATTCAAAAGAGCTTTCTTGTTTCACTGTGCACAATTTTTACCTAAAGATGATGGCATCACAACTTCCCATTTCCAACAAATCACTTGATGTCATGGGAATAATGAACCGAGTGTTTTCAGTCAGTGGGAAAATATCTGTCCACAACCTGGCTAGAAATGCCAACTCTGAAACCCCATTTCAGGAATCAAAATCTCCATTTTTATCATGATCCCCAGGCCACTTGTGAACATATTCAAGTTTCAGAAGAAGCTTGTTTAGATCACTACTGGTGCTCAGGTGGTAGAGCACATGCCTGAAAACGAGAAGTCCTCGGCTCAAGCCCAATTTTCAAAAACAAAACTTCCATCACTGGTTCTCAACTGGGCTCCTGCTGGAATCACCTGGTGTAGTTAAAAACAACAGATAACTGAATTCTAGTGTCCAGAGTTTGAGGATTGTGTTAAACCCCCAAGTGAATTTAACAACCAGCAAAGCAATGACCAGACAAATGGATTAAAATAAAATACCAAAGAAACCCTTGCGGAGGGCAGGAGGGGAGTTGCAGAGAGGGTTGGGTACTACTTTGGTGTTTGTCTGGGGGTTTTTGTTTGTTTGCTTTTGCTTTGTTGTTTTCTTCACTGAGCTGACCTGGAGTCTGGGAACACAAAAAAATTGAAGATGACTTCTCTGAGTGAAAACAAGAGGAAAGAAGGGACTGCCTGGCTCAATGTAGTGGTACCCTTTCTGATTTCTTTCGGCACCTGAATAAAAGCCTGGTGCTCCTCGGGGGTAGGCCAGAGCCCACCCATGTTACACATACAGGCAGCCACTTCATGCCCTGAATATCTTTGTTCCTCTAGAAAATTGCTTCGTGTGCTCTAGATGATCAAAGGCTAAGTACACTGAGCAGTACTGGAACACAGTGGAAAAATAACAAAAGGCACTGGATAAAACTTCAACTCTGAATTTCACCTGAACTCGACTCCCACTCTCTAAAACTCTCCCAGAAGCTCTTGTCCCCTCCAGTCAGGCTCCATGGCCTCTGTCTTTCTGGGGACTCCTTCTGAGTGTCGCCTAGTGGTGTGCCCGAAGACTTTGATTGGACTTTGGTTTGGAGGTAGGTCCTGGGATCCCCAGATTTCTCACCTGGACTCGCCTAACCTCACTCCCAGGAATTTACAAAGCAGTTGCGTGTGGATGGAGAGCAGCAAAACAGCATAGGAGGCAGGCATGGCGCTTTCTTGGGTCTGCGGGAGCCTGCAGCCTTGTGGTGTGCTCAGCCAGGCCCCTGTGTCCTGGGCTCAGGGATGCTTTTCTCCTGGCTTTGCTGGGTACAGAGCCGCCCCGAAGTTGTGCTGGTTCTGGGGCTGTGCCCTCCACTGCGGGCTGACTAACCCTGAGTCAACCGTAGGGCTTAGAAAGCTTCATCAATAAAAATAGCTGGAGGAAGGTGGCAGCTTTAGTTCCTCCTGCTGTAGTGTGGGCGATTGACTTTCTGTGCTGCACCCTGGAAAGCTCTTCAAAGACTCCTCTGAAACACTGACTCGAAAGGGCTGCTTGTCATCCCCCCAGGGGCAAGGGTCACAAACCAAAGCTCAGAGGCATAGTAATTGGAAGAATCGTCTTCGGCTCCTTCTGTTTGACTCACCAGCTTTCCGTTTGAGAGGCCAGGCTGTACTCTGTTGGGACACATGCCACGAAGGACTTTGTAGGTGGAATGGAGGTGACTGATTTGGAAACCACAGAGGCAAACGTAGTGACCTAACAGTAAAATCCAGTGACCTTCATGGCTAGATTCCTCCAATGATGTGGGGCTGTCCTTAAAGGTGAGTGCTGGGCTGAAAGTCCAAGCCGCTGCTTCCTGGGTGGCTCAGTGTCCTCAGTGTCCCCAGCAAGGCACTTGGCCTGGCCTCATGCTCCAGGAAAGGAGAAGTAAAGCCTCTGTTGTCTCTGGTGCTGAGGCTTTTGTGGAATTTCAGCCCCAAAAAAGAAAGAAAAAAGAATGAAATGCTGGCAAAAAAAATCTGTAAGATGCCATTTCAGGACAAGAAATAGTATTTTGAGTGACACTAAGGAAGTCATTTTGTGAAGTTTCAGGCAGAAGTGACAAAAAATCCAAATAGAAAGCCTAAAAGGATTGGCAGAAACAAATCAAGAAGAGATTTGCCTTGGAATCCTCCACAGGAAGCCAAGGATCTGCTTGAAGTGCAGACCAGCTGGAGCCCAGGCTGGGGCTATCAGAGCCTGTCCACCCAGAAGGACAAGGGAACACGTATTGGGCTGCAGACACCAACGACATGGGAGGGAGACAGGAAGAGGGGAGAGAGGTGCAGATACAGAGACAGGTTGAAAATAATTCTGCTTTACATTCATTTTTAGTGTGTGCCGACCATGTGTAAAGACGCTTTGCTAGATCCCAGGAGGATCAGACTTGTAAATTTGACATCCGAGTTAACTTTTGTTTATAATACTGTTATGAGCATCTGCTGTGGACCAGCTACTGTACCTAACTGGGCAGTACTCATTACCCAGCTTCATTTCTGGATGAGAGCATGAGTTTGGAGGATCCTGCCTTGGAAGCTCATTAGATGTATGACTTTGGAAGATGTATTTAACCTTCCTGTGTATACTTTTGTAAAGTAGGAGTAATACTTTGTTTACTTTGGGAGATTATTGTGAAGATTAATGTGTGTGTGTGTGTGTGTGTGTGTGTGTGTGTGTGTATTTCACCTGAAGGGTGTCTCAATGTAGTACGTACCATATAAATATTGGCTTCTTACCCCCTTTCACTGATGAGACAACAGGCCTACAGCAGAGAATCACAGAGACTGGGCAGCTAGATTCTGAGCTCAGGGCTCTCTGCCATGAGCATCACACTGCAATGCCTCTAGGCACTTATCCCAAGAGTTTTGTTGCCTGCGGGTTATCAGTCTTATCCCTTCTAGGAGCATGTGCTGTGCTTGTCGATGGCCTAAGGCCATTGGGAAGTAATTCATCTGAATGAAGTAAGGCCTGTAGGGTGCAGACAGATGCCACCCCTTAACATGACCCCAGTGAATATAGCTGGCCTTGGCTGGCTGAGTAATGGGAACTACAGTTTGGTGTTTGCAGACTACTCAAGGCAGCTTGGACCTCCAGAATCCAATAGGTAGGACCACCTTTCCGGAAACATCCTTTTATTTTCCTGGGAAAGATGTTTCTCTGTTGCCTGCAGGTCTCAAAAAATGATAATTTGAGTCATGGTTTTTAAAACTGTTGACACTTAGTCCCACTTCTAGAGATTCTGACTTAGCCTTTGTGGAGATGAAATTACAAATGTATGTGTAATTAGGGTGTGGCTTAGGAGTCAGATTTTTTTCAATGTTTTCCAGATGATTTTAGTATACAGACAAGTTTGAGAACCATGGGCAACAGTGATCTTGTGTTGGCAACTGAGATGGTACACAAATCTCCCTGCTTCCTAACCCTCCACAGTTAGCAGCTCCTGGACTTTAGAGACCAAATTGCCTAATCTCTTTGCAGCAAGGTGTGTCATGGGATTTGTTCCCGTGAGTTTAGGTGAAGTGCCTCTTGGGGGGCTTGATTCCCCTCCTCTTTCTGTAGCCTGGAAAGTGGATATCGGACAGGGGATTCGACTTCGGTCCCACGGATCGAAGCCTCCCTGGATGATGGAGCTTGCATCCTAGGACCCTCTACAGAATACAGTCACCTGCCTTCCCCGGGTACCTACTTATCTTTGTTGTTCAGTGTGAAGAAAATAAAGCTCCCTCTGCCTCTGTGATTTCAGTGCTCTTTGTCAAAGCAGCTAAGAGAATATCCAGTGGAT
The DNA here is from genome assembly GCA_004027205.1 of Ctenodactylus gundi. Classification (NCBI taxonomy): domain Eukaryota; kingdom Metazoa; phylum Chordata; class Mammalia; order Rodentia; family Ctenodactylidae; genus Ctenodactylus; species Ctenodactylus gundi. The sequence continues at coordinate 237,119 of PVKB01002827.1, read as the reverse complement.
TTCTTCTGATTAGGATGAATTTTATAGCTGCCTGAGGAGCTCTTAAAAATATAGGTGCCCAGGCCCAACAGAGACCCAGCAAGTCAAAAATCTCTGGGAATGGGTGGAGGATATGGTAAAGTTTCTAGGCCTACTCTGTTGGGGACCCATTAAAGGACACAGCCAAGACAATTGACCAATCAGATGCCTGTGGCTCAGACCCCTGCAAGGATCTGCAATTGACTGGGAGGCACAGTCACCCAGAGGGCATGGCCAGGTATACTTTTGCCTTTGCAGGTAACTGGAGCCCAGCTGTCCTGCCCTGTTGATCAACATTCAGCTAGCCCCTCCTGCCTGCATTGAATGTGGCTTTTGTCTTCTGTTCTCTCCAACTAAGGTGGAGCAATTTGAGTGCAGCAGCCATGTCTTGTTTTGTTCTGTGTTTCTTGCGGCACCTGGAAGGGCACTGGACCTGCTAGGGTGCTCGTTATGCACCTGCTGAGGGGTTCTAATGGCCACCAAGTAAAGGGCCATGAGGAAGCAGAACAGGATAAGTGAGAAGTACCCATGCTTCACTCATGCAGCAACAGAACGTAGCCAACAAAGTGGGTTTTTCTCAAATATCAATTTTGAATTTAAAAAGGGGACTCTGAAAATGCATGTTTACAAATATCCTTCTTTTAGTGTAAAAGGTTGCCATGGAGACCTGTGAGAGTGACATCAATTTCTAGCTTAAGAGCCTGTCATGCTCCCTGTATTAAGGTAGGCTGACTGCTGAGCTGCTGCTGCTGCACTGTTAGTGCTGGGTGGTGCCTGTAGGTGCCTGGGGACAGAGGGAGGATTAGTTCCTTTAGGATGGAAATTCTTACACGCTAAGGATTCTACAGTTTCTTCCAAAATGGATAATTAGGCTAGGCAAGCAGCATCTGTCTCTCTGAGATCAAATCTTCTTGATTTCAAAGACTTTGCATATGTGAAGCACTCCAGTCCCAATCTGGCTTTGGCGTGGGGCTGGCAGAATATGGCCTTCACAAATTCACTTCAACCTCCAGATTCCCAACGAGCAGGTGGAGTTCCCAGGGCCTTTGCCCGGCACCCACATCTGCTTACAGAAACAACCTAATTGCTGCAGCCTTCCAGTAGCTATCCCTCATGCTAATAATTTGTCACACATCTAATGACAAAAAGCCCTTTCCTAAACCATGACAACCTACTCTAAGCTCCACCTGAGCTGCATTTACCAGAACTCTCATGATAAAACAAAAACAATATTAAAAAATTATCAAATCAAATGTGACAGAGATGGTGTCAGGGACCAGGTCATTTCTAAGAACCCAGGGGCATATTTTCTCAGCTTTAGAGTGCCTACTTTGAGGGACTGATGATGTGTAACCCAGGAACAAGCCTGCATAGGGATGTGGTAGCGTGCTGTGTCATTTTAGTAGGTATAATTCAGTCTTCTCCAAGATGAAGACTAGATCTTTTTTCTTCCCCTCTTAGGGCTTTGGACTGAGCCCAGAGCCTCCACATGGCAAGTGCTCTACCTCTGTGCTACACCTGTAGTCCAGAGACTGGATTTTTAATTCTTTCCTTAAGAGATTCTTCCCTGTTAGAGACCACTCAGCATACCAGGGGGATATATCATGTCAAACCTGGGTCAACTTCTTCCCTCTGAGATTGTGACATGATCTCTCCATGTCTTTGAAGACTTGGCCTGTGCCTCTGCCCTCAAGCATCCTTCTCTCAAAAAGTATATGTGGCTTTGGGGACTCAGTGTGACAGCAAAACAGCTACCCCAGGCACCATGCTCTCACAGCCTATTAATGCCTGTGTTTTAGAGTACCGTACAAAAGCCCTTCTGCATTCTTTCCAAAATAGAAATTAAAATGGATTAAGAGGTGTGTAGGTTGAGAACAAGCAGGAAGCACTGAATTGATCCGAAGAGGTGCACTGGAAATGCCTGAAAAGATAGTTTAGCTCTATCTAATCTACTCCATTTAAACCTCTAACCACCACTGACCCTATTGACACTCTAATCAGGTCTGAGTGTTTCGTAACACAAAGCCCGGGACTGTGGCTGAGGAAGATTCTAAAGCTCATAAAACCGTTTCACAAGCATTGGCTCTCAGTGGCACAGGCCTGCAACCCCAGTGCTCTGGGAAGCTGAGGCAGGAGAATCAAAAGTTTGACCCTGGATAATTTATTGACTTAGCAAGACCCTGTCTCAAAATAAAAATAAAAATTGGTCTGTCCATGTAGCTCAGTGAAAAGGCCCGGGATTCAATCCCCAGTACAAAAAAAAAAAAAAAAAAGTGTTGGTCCTTTGTTGAAGAGCATATCAGACTGTTGAGCCCATTCTCAGTTAAAGAAGTAAAAAAAAAAAAAAAAAAAAAAAGATTATGAATGTGTGACTGTGGAGGACAGCTCAATGGCCACCACTATCTTCTTCACTGATTTCAGGTCAAAATAAAGCAGGTTCCAACAGCACAAGGTTAATGTAAAAAGCAGCTCTTGGTTCCCGCGACTAGAACCCTGGGACTGGACCATTTACAAGCACTTTTGAGTGGCAACTTGTGGTTGTCAGCATTCAGCAGTTAATCTCATAGTGCCCACTGAGTGCAGAGATTTTACCTGTATGAAACCTAATTTTCTGTTTTTCAGAGGGTAATATTGTCCCTGAATTAGCCAATGACTCATTCTTCAAGAATGGCAGGCACTCATGTAACCCCTAGGCAATATTCTGCCAGAAGATTCCTTAGCATTCTCAACCTGCTTCAGATCCCTCAGGGGTGTCCTGTTCATGGACCTGATAGAACCCAGTTTTGACTGCTGTCTTGGGGGAAGGCGGATAGCTGAAGGGTGGTGGATGATGGGCTGCACAGGGTAGACTAACCACAAGAACTCTGGGATATATAGAAAGAAAGAGCAAGAGAGTGAGAGAGAAAGGGAGAGAGAGAGAGAGGAAGAGAGAGAGAGAGAGAGAGAGAGAGAGAGAGAGAGAGAGAGAGAGAGAGAGAGAGAATGAGCACTGTGGGGTTTCCCAAGCATGGAATCAGACCTAAACTCCACCACTTGCTGTCTGAATGACCTCTCCAACTCTTCGATTTTTTAAAACAATTTCTAAAATGGAAATAGCAGTGGTTCCTATCTCATAGGACTCATGTGAAAATTAAAAAAGATACCTCATAGACAGCAGTTAGCACAGTTCCTTGCCCACACTAATTCCATTATTTTAATAATGACATGATAATATGAGGGTTCTGGGCAGAGTTTGAATAACTAAAATTTGCCACTCATGACACATTGTCACCAGTGCTCTTACCCTGTCCCCTTCCCCTTGATCCCTCACCGCACCACTACCACTTTTATCTACCAGGTTCATCCATCCTCTTATTCCTATGGCTGTTGTCTTATTACGCATATGCTCATGTGAACAATATATTGCCAAATGGGCTGGTGAGCTCAGTGGTAGACTGTATACTTAGTATACTTAGTAAAGCCTTGGATTTGATGCTCCAGAAAGACACACAGACACACACACATCTACTCTTATTTTGTCTTTCAACTTTATAAAGGGTTTCATTATTTATACATAGATTTTTAGTATTTACTTTTGTCATTTGATGATACAAAAGAATATTATGCTAATGTTACCAACATTTATCCACATTAGTGAATACAACTGTGATTCATTCATTTTCACTGTTACATAGTATTCTGTTATACATATGTATTTATTCTCCAACCCTTAGACATTTGGAGAACGAGGGTTTTTTTGTCTTAATAGCTTTATTATGATATTATTTACATATCACACGAGTACATCTTTTGTGCTTGTTTGAAGGGTACAGTTCAATGGTTTTAGGTATATCACTGAAAAGTTGATTTTGGAACACTTATATCATCCCAACAAGGGACCCTACTCCTCACCAGTCCCTCCAGCTCCTGGTAACCACTAGTCTACTTTGTTTTTGTAGATTCACCTACACTGGACATTTCATACAGTTCATACAGATGGAATTGTATTATATGAGGTCTTTTGTGACTGCCGTCTTTCACTCAGCATGTTTTCAAAGTTTGTTCATTCTGTAGCATGAACTGCTACTGTACTTTATCGCTCGATAATCTCCCACATTTTATTTATCTATTCATTAGTTTATGGACACTTGGGTTGTTTATTTATAGCGTTTTGCTCTTACTACCAGTGTAATTATGAACATCATACCACATTACTTCCTGGGCAGACGTGCAACAGTTTCTCTAGGGCATATTCTTGGAAGTGTTGAAATAAAAGAAAGGCCAATATTGGACTCTACAAGATGCCGATGCCAAATTACTTCCAAATTGTTTTATAATTTACACTGTCACCAGCAAAATAAAAGATACCATGACCACATCCCTGATAATCTTTGTCATGGTCAAAATTCTTTGTTTCTGTAAAAGTTGTTCACATTTTTCTTTTTAAAAAAATACAGTCAACCCACTATTTTGCCTACGACCTATTGCCATGGCTCCTTCCGTGATTAGCAGCTCTTTTCGGCAATAATTCTAGCTTTTTTTTTTTCCTCATCCCCAATTCAGATGTTCCTGTATATACTTGTGTCCTTCCTTCTCAGGTTCACTCTTTGTTCATCTACTGGCTGCTCCTAAAGTCCTGCTTCACCCTTCCCAAGCAGAGGAGGCAGCGCTAACTCGTGTCTTTGGTCCTGGTGGCAAACACTTCCCAACACACTAAAGCATGCACACAAGGTGTGCGCACACACACACGTGCACATACATACATACATATATTTCATACCCTGGGCATCTGTCCAGATCCAGGCAGATGACAGCACAGGAAGCCAATCTGATGGTGCCTAGTCCAGTTATAGTACACCACTTTCTTCTTCATTTGAACAATTCTGTGAGCACTGGGGAAAATAGGCACTCAAGGTTTGCTTTTATTCTGTCTATCAATTTCCAGGCCATCAAATTCAAGTTAAAGTGAATATAGTTACAATTCCTGTGCATAGAATTCTCTCCAGAATCTGATTTTATTTATTTACTGTCTTTTCCATTAATTAAAATTCAATAACACTTTCTCTCCAGAGGACTCTACAAATGACTTCTACAACAAACACTTGACAAAAAGACTAACTCTGAAATTCAGCAGAGACAATAGAAGCAGAAGGGAAAGCACAGGAAATGAGGTAGAGGGTGAGAGAGACTTTGGAACAACAGCCAACAAGGAGACGGTTGCCATCCAGATAAATGTCCTTGACGTAAGAGTTGATGTTTAGCAGGATGCTAGCAGCAGACCACCCCATTCACCTCCTTTGGTGGGCTCAGCAGTGGGGGGTCCTGTGGCCTGTGATCTCCTGTACTCCCAGTGACTACGTGAGGAATGAGTCTGAAAGCCCCTTGGTTGGCTTAGGCTCTGCATGGCTGTGCTCTAGAACACTGACTTCTCCTGCTGTAGCACTGGTGGTTGTGCTCAGCTGCTTCCATATTTGTTCCTACAGAACCTGTTGCGGCTGTTTATTATTATTATAACTATATTATTAGCTATTTAGCCAATCTCAGGTGGTCTGTCACAGAAGAGTCTCTTTTTACCTGCTGGTGACATGTTGTAAGACTCACCACTAGATGCCTGAAATTGCAGATAGTTCTCAATTCTGTATGCTGAGTTTTCTCTTGTACATGCAGACCTTTGACAAAGTTCAATTCATAAATCAGGCATAGTAAGAGATTAGTAAAAATGACTTACTTTAGATCTTAGCAGCCATCATATACTTTTTTCCTTCCTTATTAAGTCAAGAACCTTTATCTCACCACCATGCAGTTTCTCTTTGGCATACGCAGACTATCAGTATCACTATTATATGCCTTGGGGACACTGGTGAAATGTGAGTTACTTGAAGAGAAACATGAGATACCACCACAATCAATCCGGTAGCTGAGGTAGTGAGCTAGTGGCTGATGGTTAGATTGTTGTGTGTCAGGGTCTTCGGAACCCCTGGCTGTCATTGGCCACTGGTGAACAAGGTTCTGCAAAGTCTGGGGGAAAAGGGTCTCTGGTGGCCATGAGTACTACGGAAGAACTTCGGGAGATTGAATCAGTGTAACAGGTAGTTTATTGTCCAAGGGGCCAGGCTTAAGCAGTTGGAGGGAGAAAGATCACCCGGGGTTGTAGGGTGTGGGTCATTCTCCAATTGGAGGGAGTTTGGGATCTGGACGTCACCTAATTTGCATGGCGGGCCTTTTAAAACCTGAACATGTTGTTTCTGGTAAAGGTCTTAGGGCAAAGGGAAATTGGGAATTTGAGTAGAGTGAAACCTGAGCTGCAGGCCATCCTGGGCCTGGGACAGGAGGGAGTGGCCCTACTCCTGCCAGTCTCAAAATGAGATTACCTAAGATTATCGGGGTCTGGGCCACCTTCTACCTTCTCTTATCCCCAGCCTAGTCAGGGTCCCACAGTTGTATAAGGTGGATGTGCTGGAAAAAAGCAATTCACATTCTAGGCACAGTGAAATGGGAAAGCATGAGATTTTACCATGTTACTCAGAATAGAGCGCAATGTAACTTAGGAATTGCTAGTCCTGGAATTTTCCACTTAATGTTTTTGGACTGTGCTTGACCTCAGATAAGAGAAACTAGCAAAAGCAAAGTTATGAGTAAGAGGCCACCAATGCATGGATATTTGCATTTACTTTGCAAATATAAACAATAGTGAAGTTTCACTTGAAACATGTCTTTATCACCTCTGAAAATGGGAGGCATCCTCAGAGCTAATTCCTAAAATGAGCTGGGTTAAAACCTTAGTTAGGCACAATATAAGGCTTTCAGTGTTTATTGGCAAACATCAAACTAATTATTGACCCTAAGAGAAATGTATGAAACTGTAGGGAAAGGCCTGTATCTCCGAGCATACATTTCGTGTATACAAAGTTTTTCTATATCTGGGGAGGTGGTTATATCCTTTAATTTAAATTCTTATTCCTTTGCTTAAGAAACTAAACGTTGTTTTTTAGAGATAGAAAGCCGCAGAAAGACATATTACATAAGATGAAAGATATATAGGAAGACAGAATGAAAAGAGAGAAACGAAAAGTAATATTGCAAAAAGAGATAATTTAGCAGTTCTATTGACATACAATTGACCTAAAATAAAACATACATATTTAAGGTGTGTATTGGGTAACTTTTGAAATATGCTTGTGAGACGGACAGAAGGAAAGCTTCTCCTTTTTCCTACAAAGATTTGATGGAATAAACTGACAGTAGGTAGATTAACAGGAGAACAAAGCTTAGCAATTCATTTGAGCGTGGCTGAGGGAGTGGATCCAGAGGACAATGATTACCCAAGAACCTGTTGAGTCTCTGATGCTTGTATGTCCTTCTTTAGCAGAAAGGGAAGGAAGACTAGAATGGATACAAGCAGGCATTTGAGCAAAAGAGCAACAAATTTGTAGGAAATGACAAGTCAAAGTAAAAAGGCTTTGTAGGCTATTAGGAGTAGCAGATTGTTATATGGAAAATATATAAGAGAAACTAACAAAAATGAGCACGATTTTAGCAGGTTCAATTGGTAAATTCCCCTACTGCTGTCTCTGGGCTGAGAACCTGCAATTGTCTCCAATGATTGAGAATCATCCTCTAAATATTGTCCTGCATTTTCTCATAGGAAGGTGTTATAGTTTGGATCTGAAATGTCCACCAAAAGTCTCATGTATCTGGAGGTAGTGGGACACCTGTGGAACCGTGTGCGGTTGGGAAGTAAGGCCTGGCCGGAAGGGGCCGATGCTTGGAACTTGACCTGGAAGGATTGTATCAACTTGTTGAGATTAGGGGCTCCCAGGAAAGAGCTTTCAGGTGTGTGTTATTGACTTGTGAGCCAGAAAATTAATGGAAGGCCAGCCACCCGGGCTGTGGGGCCTCTAACTAGAAGCTTGAACTAAACACAGAAAGAAAGAAGAAATACTGTCACAGCTCTGGCTCCAGACATGCACTCATTTTTCTTTTTACTTGATTTTTCCCTCTACCATGCCGCGAAGAGCTTTTCTCCACTGTGTACTGTACCATTACCAGTGCCCACGAATGGACTGAGTGAGGCCTGAAGCTGTGCGCTAGAGTAAATCTTTTCTCCCTTAAATTGTGGGTGTGGCGTATCCTGTCACAGCAATGACTAAGTAAGCAAGACAGAAGGGCGGGAGCAGAAAGGTTTTCTTATGTCTATTTCATCTCAGTGACCTCTATCTCAAAATAATCCTTAAGCCAAAGTGGCCTATTGTAGGGGCATACCCTGAATTACTTCAGTGTAATAGTGGCTGAACATTTTCCAAAATGAATGGCAGGCATCAAACAAAGAGCTAGGAAGCTCAAAGAAAATCACATGGTTAATTAAAAAAAAAAAAAACTACAATAAACTGGGTGTGGTGGTGCATGCCTGTGATCCCAGCATTTGGGAGGCTGAAGCAGGAGGATTGGCATGAGTCCAAGGCCAGCCTGGGCTCCATAGTGAGTTCAGGGCCAGTCTGGGCTACAGAGCAAGACCTGTCTCAAAAAAGAAAAAAGAAAGAAAGAAAAGAAAAAACTAAGCCTAGGCATATCACATTTGAACCCCAGGACAAATCAAAGAGAAAATCTTTACAGAAGCCAGAGAGAGGGGTAAAATGCCTTACCTGCAGAGGAATAAAGATGAGAATTATATCTGGAAGTGCAGACCTGTACTCTGGGAGTTTGAGGTGGAAAAGTCACAAGTTAGAGGCCAGCCTGGGCAAGTTAGTGAGTTAGTGAGACCCTGTATCAAATTACAAATCAATGAGCTGGGAATGGAGCTCAGTGCCATGGGCCCTGCATTTGAATTCCCAGTTTTAACAAAAGAATTATACCAGCTTTCTCTCCAGAGAGCAGACAATCAGGAGTAGAATAAAATATTTAACATATTGAAAGAAAAACCATTGACCTAAAATTCTCTATCTCTTTAAATTATCCTTCAAAATGTTATGGTTTGGATCTGCAGTGTCCCCCAACAGCCTCATGGTTTTGGCTATTGTGGATTACTTATGGATACCATATGCTGGTGGGAGGTAGAGCCTGGCTGGAGGGGGCAGGTGCTTGGGGCTTGACCTGGAGGGGTTTGTGCTGGTTCTACTGCTCTTCCTCCTTTGACTCCCCTCTGCCATGTGTAAGGAGCTCTCCAGCCGAATCCCCCCATGTGTGTTCACCCTCACTGGCCACCTGTGTATGAACTGTGACCTTCTGAAACTGTGAGCTAAAAATAAATCTTTCCTTCCTTACGTTGTGAGTGTTAGGTACTCTGTCCAGCAATGAGACAGTAACCAAGACAAAAAGTAGAGAAGACTCTCTCAGCAAAATTTTAGGAAAATTTTCACCAAAAGATCTGCCTCGCAAGCAATGTCAAAAGAGGCTGTTCAGGGAACGAAGAGTGATAGCAAGCCAGAAAATGATCTTCAAAAAAGATGAAGAGGATCACAGAAGGATAAAAGAAGGTAAAAGTAAAATATTTTGTTGTCCTTATTTTTAATTGATATACTAGATCACAATTTGTTCAAAGTAATAATATAAATGATGCATTGAATGATTCTAGGGTGTGAATAAATGAATGACAAGAATATTGGGCTCAGTTGTAGGAATTTGTATACTACAGAATTAGGCACCTAACTTGCCCTTGAAGTAATATGGCATGACTAAATTGGCCTTTGATTGGCTGCAAATTTATATTGCAAACTCTAAGGCAACTGCTTAAAAAGCTTTTTAGGTTATATATGAATTAATTGCTAAGAAAAGAGAGAAAATGGACCCATGTGTAATATTCTACTAAAATCAGAAAAATGATGTAAGAGGAGTTGGTTTTTTTAAATACAATAGATAGAAAAGTTACAAAAATACTGATATACTAATTCAAACATATCTATCATCAATTTAAAAGTATATGGTCTGAAAATACCAATTAAAAGTGCTTGTGACAGCATATTAAACAAAGAGAATTCACTTTACCTTAAAGACATAATATCATTTACATTAGCACCAAAACAGGGGCATAGTAAGTTATAGTAAAAGTTATAGAAGTGTATTCACGAGGTATATATGATAAAAGCTAAAAATTCTGATAAAATATCAAGGTTATAGTTAAGTAGAAACATATCATCTTTATAGACAGGAAGACTCAATTTTAAGGTATCACTTAATATATTTCACATATTAGCCATTAGCCAGTTTAACTTATAATTTCAACATAATTCATTCAAATCCCATCAATTTATTTTGTAGATATCAACAAATTTATCCTGAAGTTTATATGAAAGCAGAAGACTCAGGCTGGCCCACACAATACTGAAAAACAGAGGCAAAAGGACTGACACTACCCATTTCAAGCTTCCCGCAGACCTGCAGTAATGAAGACAGCACAGAACTGGAGAGACAGTGAACAAATACATCAATGAGCACAATAGCTCTAAAAGAGACTATGTAACTAATCTTTGACAAAAGAGCAAATTGATTAAATAGAAAAAAGAACTTTTGAGAAACAATATTGAAATAATTGAATGTATACATGCAAAATCATCATCACTATCACCATCATCACTGTCTTAGTCACTTTTTTGTTGCTGTGACTCAATAAACAGCATCCACAAATTTAGGGGAGGAAAGGTTTATTTTAGCTCACAGTTTCAGAAGGTCACAGTCCATTTATGGGCAGCTGGCAGCTATGGAAGTACATGGCAGAGGTGGAGGCAGCTTCTCACGACATCACAAACAGGAAATCAAGTTGAGGCTAGTTGAGACTAGTCCTCTAAGGAAGGCAGGAAGTAGCTTATGTATCCTTTCAGGTCTCATCCCAGTGATCAGCCCCTCCTGCATCCAGGTGTGAAAGGTGTAGTAAACTCCCACTACACACCAATAATCTGACTTACAGGCCAATAATCCAATTTACATGCCTGTAATTCACCCTTCCAGACTGGGCCCCAATCTCCCAACAGCACATGGTTCCACCAAGAATCTATAACATTCAAATACATGAAACTTTTGGGGACATTCTAGATCCAAATCGCAACAATCACTATCACCATCATCACCGCCATCATCGCCATCACCATTATCATCATCACTAGACACAAATCTTACACCATATGTGAATTTAAAGCAAAGTAGACTATATGCCTCAGTGTACAATGTTAATATGTGCAACTTCTTGAATACTGTATTGATAAAAAGTCTATGTAATCTTAGGTTTGGTGATGAATTTTAAACAGTAAATTTTAGATTTTATTAATACAAAAAGCACAATCCATGAAAAAAATTGGTAATTTGGATGTTATTAAAAACCAGACACCTCTCTTCCAAAGATACTATTAAGAGAATGAAAATAGAAGCCACCAACTGGGAGAAAACATATGCAATTCACATAACTAATGAAGGACTTTCATCAAAAACATACAATTTACTCTTACAACTCAATAATAAGAAACAAATAATTCAATTTAAAAATGAAAAAGAGGTCTGAATAGATAGTTCACCAAAGAAGATATACAGATGGCAAATCAGCATTTGAAAAGATGTTCATCTTATGTCATTAGGGAATTATAAATTAAACAATGAGATTCACTATGCACCTATTATAATGGTTGAAATCCAAAATATGTTTTGGTGAGACAGAAGAAATAAGTTCTGCCAATCTATTGCACAGCATGGCAATTATAGCTAATAAAAATGCACTGCATATTTTTAAATTGCTAGTGGGTTTTAAGCGCACTTACCATACACACAGACAGACAGACATATACACACAGTTAAGTGTGGGGGGATAGGCAGGTGAATTAGCTTGAGTCGATCATTCCACAATGTACATATGTATAGAAACGTCATATCATACCTCCCAAATGTATACAATTATTATTTGTCAAAAACAATACAGAAACACTGACAGCACCAAATGTTAATGAGGGTGTGGGACACGAAGAGCTCTCACTCATTACTGGTAAAGATGCATACGATTATTCTGGAGAACAGTTTGGCATTTACTTTTTAAAAAGCTAAACATAGTTTATCATACAATCCAAGAGTAACTTTCCATAGTTTAAACATAATTGAATTAAATATGTGTCCTTACAAAAACCTATACACAAATGTCTATAGAAGCTTTATTCATAATTGCCCCAAACTGGTGGACAATACATCCAGATGATGAAATAGCACGTCTTAGTTACTTTCTCGTTGCTGGGACAGAACACCTGACTTCCACAACTTTAGGGAAGAAATACTTTAGCTCGCAGTTTCAGAAGGTCTCACGGTGGGGAGCTTGAAATGTCAGAACCACATGGTGAAGCCAGAGTCAGAGGTCCTCATGGCGTAGAGTAGAGCCAAGTCAGGGAGGAAGGACAGAGCCAGCACACACCGTTCAGGTAAAGGGCCAGGCATCCTCCCCTTCCATCTAGGCTCCACCTTCCAGCAGTACACCTTGTCTATAGGAACATGAGGCTTTTGCAGGACACTCCGGCTCCAAACCACAACATTCCACCCCTGACCTCCAAAAGACTCATGGTTTCCTCCTTGTGCCTTTAGTCCTTCTATATGATTTGCCAAAGTCTTAATAGTTTCAGAACAGCTAAAAAAAAAAAAAAAAAAATCCAAGTCCAAAATCTCCTCTGAGACTTAAGGCAAGCTCTTAGCTTCAAGCTCCTGTGAAAACCAGAGTTAAGCACTTCCAACATACAGTGGCATAGGGTATATATTACCATTCCAAAAGGAAGAAATAGGAGGATAAAAGGCAATTGGACTAAGGTAAAATGTAATCCCAGCAAGGCAAGGGTTGAATCCTGTAGCTCCATGTCCAGCGCCCAGGGCAAACTGTGGAAGGGTAAACTGACAGGATGTGAACTCCAAAGGCCACAGTGGTCCTACCACTGAAGTATTGCCTCTGGCTTTAACTTGCATCTTTGATCCTTTGGCTTGGCCTCACCTACAGCTTGCGACCTTCTTCAGGGGGCCATCGGTGTTTCTAGCTTTTCCAAATTTGGGGAGTCTATATTGCACCTTAGTCTAGTCCTTTACAACTTTACAAACTGCCCTCCTAGACGTAAAGGACATAGCTTCCAAGGCCTTCTTCTGAAATCTGGATGGAATCCTCCATGACCCCACAACGTTTACACTATGCAAGCCTATAAAACCAGGACCATGTGGACACGGACAAGGTCTGCCACTGGCTTGGGCAGTAGCCTGTTCCAAGATTGGACAAAGATTGTAGAAGCCTTTGTGTTGATGGTTGAACTCCGAGCAGGTGTATTTTGAAAAAAAATATTTTTTTTTCCTTTGGCCTAGGGTACCCTTCTCAGAGCAAAGTCTTTTGTCTTTCCACCCTGGAACTGGTAAAGGGTGGGGTCTTGTTCACTTTTGAGATGCCCTCAAGGCATCTTTCCTGTAGCTCTGATTCTAAGTACTTGGCTTCTTTTTAATGCTAATGTCTTTAACTTCCCTGTGCTCTTTTGCACTGCCACTATGGGTTCTTTTTAGTCTGGCAAAACTGCAACCTTTTTTATAACATTTTCTTCTATCATTTTCTCTGTATTTTGTCATAAAATTGGCTAGAAGCTAAAAAACAGTAGCCGCGTAACAGCCTGATGGCTGCCTGGACGTTTCCTTCACCAGATTAACTGGCCCACTGCCCTTAATCTCAGTTTCAGGTAAAGTCTTTGGACAAGAGCAAAATATCAACAAACTTTTCTGGAGTTTTTAGACCACTTAACAGTACAGTTCTCCTTGCCATCTGAAATTCCTTGAGCCTGGCATTTCCTATCCATTCTTCTATCAACATTCTGGTCTTCTGGGCTCTGGCTAGCATCTCCTATTAAACTCTTCTCAGAATATTCCAAGACTTTGCCAGCTGACATCTTCAAGCATTTCAAAAATTCTCCCACAAACCAGTTCCAAAGGCTTCTGAACCACATAGGTAAATTTATAGCAATGACCCCACTCCTGGTACCAATTACTTTCTCATTGCTGGGACAGAATACCTGCCATCCACATCTTCAGGGAGAAAATATTTATTTTTAGATCACAGATTCAGAAAGTCTTATTCCATTCATGGGTGTTTGGCTAAAGAAGGTAGAACCACATGGTGAGACTGGAGTTGGACCTGAGACAGCAGTCCTCACACTAGAGTCAAGTCAGGGAGGAAGGGCAGAAACAACACACATCCCTTCAGGTCAGGTCCCAGAGACCCACCTTTTCCAGCTATTTCTCACCTCCTAACAGTACACAGAAACCATGAGGCTTTTGGGGAACACTTCAGATCCAAATCACAAGTGTTAAAATGAAATGAGCTCTTGAGCCATGAAAACATGAGGAGGAACCTAACATATATATGATCATTATTCTAGTGTGTGATTCCAATTGCATGATGTTTTGAAAAAGTCAACATTTTAGACACAGTAAATTGATCAATGGTTGTCAGGGATTTAAAAGAAAGGAAGGGAGATGAAGGGATATAAATAGATGAGGCACAGAGGAATTTTAGGAAGTTATACTTTTCTTAAAACCCATAAAACCTTACAATGCAAAGAGAGAAACTTAATATAACTATGGACTTAGTTAGCAATACATCAGTATTGGCTCATAGGCTGTAATTGTTCCACCACATTAGTGCAAGATGTTAATAACAGGGGATACTAACTACAGGTGTTTGGGAACTCTACCCTACTGCAAATTGTTTAGTAAATCTAAAACTGCTCTAATACAATTCTATTAAAAAATTTAAATAATAAGAAGTAAAAAAGGAAATCAAGAAAAACTATGTGAACATTTTTTTAAAAAATCTCTCTACTTCCAAATTCATTTTCATCTTTTCCACAAGCTACCTGAAATCTAACACTCCTGGCTGGAGCCTAGCCACACAACCCAGCTCACACTGGGTGCCTGTCTTGAAAAAGATCGATCCTGCATCAATTCATGGCTCAGATGTTCTCCACTCAATCTATCTAACATTTATTTCAGATGTGGAGCCCTGGACCCAGATCCAGGAATTCTGGCTTACCTGGACAAGGCAACCTGCGTTTCTCTTCAGATGTCTCAGGGCATTCTGTGGGATTGCTACAGCTGCTTATGGTCTGTGATAATAAGATGTATTCTTACTAAAGTGAAGCTATGGTCTTTTTGGTTTCAAGAAAAGTGTTTAGACATCCATTTCTGAGTTCTCCCTCCTGAAATATTGGCTCATCTCATCTGGCTGAAGCGAATCAGCAGATCCTTGCTCTTTGGGGACTAACTTTGTGCTTCTCCCTCTGCTGACCTCACTGTTCTACCCTCATTGTTTGCATGCAGGCGTATGCAAATGATAGCATTAATTTGATAATGGATTGGTCATACTAACAAGTGCCAGGGAGGACTGAGACATAGACATCCATTCTTCTATTCATTTCACAAATATTTGTCAATTATTTACTATGAATTGCGACTATAAACTAGTCCTAAGAAGAAGCAATTAACAGGCCACATTTCTTGCCCTCATAAAATTTAATCTAATGCATAAAGCAGACAATTGAACACTAAAATGTAGGGAGTGCCTGGCAATGGCCATGCAGGGTGTTATGGGAATGCGTGCAAGATATTAACTAATTCTGTGAGGCAGATGTTCTGAAGCAAAACTCAGTGGCAGGTGGTGGACAGTACCAATGCCAAGTAAAGGGAAGCTGGTGACAGGTGGTATGACGAGGTCAAGACAGAGGGTGCTAGACAGAAGGCCAGTGTAGAAAAGCATGGGGCTATGCTAGGAGCAGGACAGAGAATAGCAATGAGGAGCCAGGCAGTGGGTGTTGGTGTGATCAGGCAAAAACCAATGGCAAGCACGGGACATGGCAGTTGGTGACATAATCCCCCATGGTCCAGGGAGAATAGGAGTGGGACTTTACTCCCAAGGAGAACCAGGAAACAGGGCCCAACAGAACCAAGGTAAAGCTCTAGGTACCAAGATCTATGGCAGAAGCCAATGCTAAGTCTAATTTCCAAGATCAAGGGCAAAGCAGTATGGATGGCATCAGAGGGAACTGGATTCTCAGCTGTATTCAGCCTGGTGCTTCTAATACTATCCCTCACAGAGACTCTTTAGTTTTGAAGCCTATGACTTGCTGAGTTGGGAATGAAAAACACTTATTATGGCTGGGCAAATGGCAGGTGGAGGTGGTGTGGCTATAGTTCACAACCCTGCAACACCTGCAAGTTTCTAAGGATGTTTATAAAAGAATGCCAAGGCCAGGGTAGGCTCTTGTTAAGTTGATCTGAGCAAAGGCCCAAGGGTTGGCATTTTAAATTTACTTTTTAAATTCATCATAAAACAATTCCAATTTTACAGAAAAGAGGTAAGAGCAGTACGAAGAAATGCTACTTCCTCTTTCCTTAGGTTACTAACATTCACAATAGTTGCTCTGTGTGTGTGTGTAAATGCTGTGTCTGTACAGAGTATAATCTTCATTCCTTTTCTGAAATGTAATCCTTTCTGATTTTCATCCTCCTCAAATATTTGCGTGTATTTGACTAAAATGTAGATCCTCTCTCACATACCAGTATGTAACTCTTCCAACAAGGAGGTCAACATCAGCTCAACACAACTCTCCAAACCACCAAATTATGCAAAAATTTCCAACTTTCCCTGACTCTATTTCTTTTTTCTTTCTGACCAAAAATCTAATTCTGCTGACCTGGCTATCATGTGTTGCACATCATAGCCATGTCTTTTTAATCTTTCCAGTCTTAAATAGTTCCCCAGTCCTTTCCTGTTTGTCATGACTTCATAGCTGAGTTTGAGAACGTGTTCCCTAATATGTGCCCATGAACTCTTTACCTATGAGTAGGCTCAGGCCACACTTCTTGATGGGAATGCTACAGAAATGATGCTGTGCTTCTCTCAATGATGACAAAGGTCATGTGGTGTCCTAGGTAGGGTTGTGTTATCTTTGACTACCTCATCACATTGGGGATTTATCAGATTTCTCCAGTATAAAGGCACTATTTTCCTTTCCTTCATAAGTAGTTTGTAGGAAATTCTCTGAAACAATGCCAGTATAACATTTCTCACCAAATATCTACTCTCTGCCCAACAGCCTTAGCATCCATGGATGACTCCCACGGAGACAACTTCACTAATGGTAACTGCAATGAATTAGAGACTCCAAAGAAGCAGACACCAAGACTGGGCTGTATCTAAAAGAAAAAGGCAAGAGAAAACACCTCCAAAGGTGAATGGATAATGGACCTAAATAGGCCTAGGGAGCTGTCAGATTTAATGGATTAAAAATAGTCAAGAAGAGACAGGAGGGAAAGTAGGTGGCAGAAGTCTTAGCCTGCTGTGCAAGTGTCTTAGCTACTCTTTTGTTGCTGGGACAGGACACCCAGAAACCACAGCTACAGGGAGGAAAGTATTATTTTTCCTTAGAATTTCATGAGGTCTCAATCCATTCATGGGACTGGCAATGGAAGGGTGGGTCCAGAGGAGAGTAGCTGCTCACAACATCACAAGAGGAAGGATCTGGGCCACCAGAAGAAACCTGGCCAAGAGGTTATATCCTTCCAGGCCACACACCCAGTAATGTGCCACAAGTATGTACTCTATCACATGTCTGTAGTCCACCACACACCTGTAATCCATCATCCTGACCAGTTCCCACCTCCTAAAAGCACACAAAATCTATAACATCCAAATAGGTGAGGCTCCAGGGACATTACAGATTCAAACCATGACAGGCAAGTCTAGGAAAGTTTTGCAGAGCCAGTGGGATCAAAAGTGCCCATCAGAGTTGTCCCATGAGTCCCATGAAGGAGCCTATCTTAGTTGTTCTACCTCCCATAGTGACCGACTAAGCATAGTGGTCTGGGAAAAACTCAGCAATGAACTTCAATTCGCAGCACCTGAGGCCATAAGTCAATTATGTCTCCAGCAGCTGGAAGTCTGAGAAGTGTTTTTTTGTGAACACTGGAGTTGCTAAAAGATGATTTTCCCATGATTTTTTCTACATTTATTAGTTGGTATTTTCTTATACATGTTTTCTCCATTATCTCGTCTATTTAATTACTCATTTATTCATAACTATATGGACTGTTATGGCTTGCATCTGGAATGTTCCCCTAAAAAATCTCTGGTGTTTTGATGTTGTGGATTATCTGTGGAGCCATGTACTGTTAGGAGTTGGGACCTGGTGAAAGGGATAGATTACAGGCATGTGGTGGATTATAGATGTGTAGTGGGCTACGGATTACAGGCATATGGTGGACTGGGGGAACAAAGGCTTCATCCAGAAGGAACAAGTAACTGGGAGGTTACCTGGAAGGGTATATGCTAGCTCTGACCTTCCTCACAGACATGGCTTCCTGTCTGCAGGGCTGTGGCTGGCTTTTATGACCAGCTGCCCATGAGTAGACTGTGCGAAACCTTTTGAAACTGTGAGCTAAAATAATTCTTTCCACCCCTAAATTGTGTATGTTGGGTATTCTGTCCCAGGAACAAAAATGTTGCTAAGACATGAACTCATGAATTTTATTTTGTATGATGTATTTTAATCTTTTTCTATCTATCTATCTATCTATCTATCTATCTATCTATATTTGGTGGGTGTTTTAACATGTATTTTTCACTTATCTGTTCATTTATTTTATTTTGTGGTACTGGGATCCAGCCCAAGGCCTTCACACTGAACTATATCCCCAGCTCCCTTTTTGATTTTGAGACATGGTCTTCCTAAGTTGCCTAGGCTAGCTTTAAACTTAAGATCTTCTTGCCTCAGATTTCCAGAGTGCTGCGATTATAGATCCTTACCACTAGGCCTGGTTTCATTAAATATATTAATAATGAGATTTTCCTAGGTTAATCCAGTAGGAGCCTCTTCAAAGTGGCTCTTAGATCTGTTTTTGATGTGTCCTCACAATTTTTCCTTACTTCGTAGACAAAATATTATAGATTGTCCTAATACTTTTCAGGCCTAAACCCTGGAATCAGGCATTTCTCCAGGAATCTCTGATTCCTTTTAGTGGAAACCAGAATATGGATGCTCAGTGTGCATTAACATTCAGAGCTAGAAAACACACATACACACACTCAGATACCTATTTTTAAACAGTATAGTCACACCACCTCTACTAATTCCCATCTAATACCTCAAGACTATTTACAGCCTTTCCTGTCTTCAAATCTGCAAGTCTCTTTTCCAACAGTGAAAACAGTAAGCCTTCCAGAGCTTCCAGTCTATTTTATATTTGACACATTCATCTCATTCATCTCCATGACTAACACTTCACCACACGGACCACCTCCTGGTTTTGATATCTCCTCTGCCATTGGCCACCACACTGCTCATTCAGCCGCTGCCTCCTTGTTCCCAGTGGTTGCTTTGGCTCCAAAGGAAAGGAAGCAAAAGGTGGCATGTTTAAAGAACTTTTTGTATGATTTAGGTAGAAAAATTGTTTTATTAGCTATTTTGTTTATAAAATATTTGTTGGTATTTTTGTAGTTTTAAGAGGAAGGGAATCTTACTTTTTAATAGTTCTAGGAGAGGGGAGAGAACAAACAGAAAACACACACAGGTAGAGAAACAAAGAATTATGCTTTATGCAACATATGCATAATTTACTGTAAGTAACTGGCTCACACAACTGTGTGAGTAGGAACTCTGAAATCTGCAGGGCAGGCCAGGAAGCTAGAAGCTCAGGCAGGAGGTGATGCTGCAATCTTGAGGCTGTAATCTTGAGGCAGAATTTCTTCTCCAGGATGCCTGAATGATGGCATTCAGCTTACTAGATGAGGTACCACTCATATTATTGAAAGCAGCCTCCTTTACTTACAGATAATTAGTTGTAGATATTAACTGTATCTACAAATACTTTCCAACAGCACCTAGATTACAGTTTAATTAAGTAACTAGGCACTATGGCTTACACAAGTTACACAGAAAGCTAACCGTTGCATATTTCACACCAACACTTTTTTGTTCTATGTAGGCGAGTGCAAATGCTTTCAAGGAAGTGCGATCATCACGTGGTTGGTTGTGTACCATCCAACTAGAACAGAGAAAGCTATTGAGTTACAGGAGGCTTTGATAGTCAATCTAACACCAAATAAGTTGAGGTAGGGATAATATTTAAAATCTAAAATATGACATATTGCTGATTGGTGATTTAGAATCTTGATGCTGCTCTGGATATTGTGTTAAGTACTTCTTTTTGAAGAAAATTGTCCCTTGATTTTAATTCTTGTAGGCATAATCAGATGCTCTCTGGTGGCTTTTGTAGAGTGCTGTCGTTTGTCCCCACAGAAACTCACACTGAGCTTTACGTCAAGAGTGCAATGTAACAATGCTGGGAGGTGCTAGGATCTTTAAGAGGTAATGAAGTCATGGAGACTCAATTTATACAAAGAGATTAACATAGTCCCTCAAGAGTAGGCTAATTATTACAAGAAGGGGTTGTTATAAAGTGCTGCAGGCACCCATCCTCACTCTTTTAAGCTCTTTTCTGCGTGTAGGAAGCAGCACAAGGTGTTGTTCACTAGAAGCAAAGCAGACATTGGCACTGTGCTTTTGAAATTTTAGAAATGTCAGTTACATAAACTTTATTACTTTTTGAATGGTTCAGTCTCCACTATTCTGTTATAGTAACAGAAATGGACTAATACATTGAGGCAACCTATCTGATAGAGCAAAGTTATACTATATAATACTTTTGTCAGTGTGTAAGCATGTGATGGTGATGAGTTAATGGGATCATAGAGAAAACAACTTATCAAAATTTGAAAGTACTAGTGATTAATGGCCTCTTCTTAAGAAGAATTTGCCTCCTAAATTAAGCTGGAAAAATCACCGGGTAATTGTTTGAAAAAGGGCTACAACTCTCTCCATGTGTGTGTTTTACTTTAGTACTTCCATCATGACTTATGTGTGTTTTGTTGGGAGGATATTTTTGCCAATAACAAACTGGGAGATCTCAAGTATGAAAGGAAAAACACTTCCTCAAAACTAATCATTTCATTAGAGAAAGTAAGACCATTCTAGAGAATTCAAGAAAAAGAAACAACATTCAAAATACGTGCCATGAGTCTTAGCTACGTGCTTGTTGCTAGAGTGCAATCCCCAACACCTATAACTTAAGGGAAGAAAGGTTTATTTTACTTAGCAGTGTCAGAAGGTCTCAGTCCACTCGTGGGTAGACTGTGATGGTGCGTGGGCATGGTGGAGTTCTACCAGAGAAAAGCTGATCACCACAAGCATGGCGAGACAGAAAGCAAGAGAGGGCGCAAGGCAAAGGGCGGAGCAAGTGAGGGAGTTACACCCTCCCAGGTCATGCCCCAGTGATCTGCCCCTTCTGAACAGGACCCGCCCCTTAGCAATGCAGGAAGTCAATGCGTCTACCCTATGATTGAATCTCCTTCCAAACACTAAGTTTTTGGGGGGATTCCAAAACCATAACCACAACACTACAAAAGTGAAAGAAAACGCAGAAAGTCGGGGACATGAAAGAAGCCTCAGGATGCATGGGAGTGGGAGATGTGCACATTCCAGCCAGAGGCAATGCTCAGGATCGCGGAGCCCTGGGGCGCTAGTTCAAATTGCATAGGCAAAAACAAGGGCGGAAAAACGTCAGGTGATCAAGTGGGGTTGTGGAGCAGCAGAATCCAGACAAACACTGTGGGGCTGCTGGAAGCAGAGCCAGCCCCCAAGGAGGAGCCTGCCCTCTGAGCAGTCTGAGGTTGAGAAGACCATCACAGGCTGAAGTGGGGCATGACCTCCAGTCTAATCTCACCCAAGTCAATTCCTTTTTCACAGCCACTTAAAAAAAATAAAATCAATGAGATTGATTTAAGAACATTTTTTTAACCCAAAATACTATTGTTTCAACACATAATCAATATAAAATATGAATAAGATTGTTTGTATTCTTTTCAACATTCTAGATCTTTGAAATCTGGTGCATTTATACTGACAGCACCTCTCAATTCTAACCAGGCACATTACAGGTGCTCAAATAGTAAGTGTGACTGTCCCGTGGCTGATGCTGGAACGTGGCTGTGGAGGTGAGTTCCTGGAAAGGAAAAATGTTTATTTTAGAAAGAGGCCAAAGCAGTTTGCAGAAAGAGCAGAGTAATTTCTCAGTAGGTCATTGTACTATGTTAAATTATTAACAAGATACTCTACTCAAGCAATGAGCGTGGACCTCAGACTCTCTGGCTGAGAGTTAAGAAGAAAACGTAGCATCAGAGACACAGATTTAAAGAATGATGCCTATTGTTGTTTGGATTCAGAATGTCTTCCAAAAATCTTATGTATTTGGATGTTATGGATTATCTATGGAACCATGTGATATTAGGAGAGGTCTGAGGGGTGGATTATGGGTGTGTAATCGATTATATATTCCAGGCATGTGGATTAGATTGTAGATTATAGGTGTGTAGCAGATTATACCTTATAGGTGTATGGTGGGGGCTTAAACCTGGAAAGGGTGGAACACAAAGGCTGAATTTAGAAGGGACAGATCACTTGGACAGGCTCTGGAAGGATATATGCTCCTTCCTTTCTTCTTTCCTTCCTTCCTTCCTTCCTTCCTTCCTTCCTTCCTTCCTTCCTTCCTTCCTTCCTTCCTTCTGGGACTTGACTTGGCTTCATGTTTGCTATGCCCCAAAGAGCTGCCAGTATCGCCTCTGCCATGTGCTTGCACTGCTGCTGGCTACCCATGAATGGATTGTGACCCCAAATTGTAAGCTAAAATAAGCTTTTCCTCCTCTAATTTGTGCATATCAGTTACTGAGTCACAGCAATGAATAAGTACCTAAGACAATGCCCAGTACCCCAACTATACTGTGTCTCAGTTGCTCCTCATAATACACCCTGGCAGGCCTGGGAAATCTAACCTGGCCCACCAATCTCTGATCCCTTTACCAGGAATCAAGATCCCGGGGTAGATATATTAGCCTCGGTGACTCTCCCACATGGCTTCCCACTTGACACACTTGAAGAGTTGAACAACAGTCTTAGTTACTTATTTATTACTGGAACAGAATAACTGACATCCAAAATTTAAGGGAGGAAATTTTTATTTAGCTCATAGTTTCAAAAGGTCTCACACAGTCCCTTCATCGGCAACTGGCAACAGCGAAAGCACCGGAGAGCTGCTCACCCCCTTGCAGACGGGAGCCATGTGAGTCAGGGGCCATGGGAAGCAGAAGCAAGGTGGCCTGGAGCATCAGGCAAAGCTAGAGCTTTCCCAGGAAGCAATGTTTCCTCTTCTTTCCTTTAATTACTTGAAGCTTCCTGGTGGGCAGGTTAGCCCCCTCCCTCACTTCCTGGCAATAGCACACACCTGAAATCTCTGCCCTGGGCGCCCCCCGTTCTCAACAAAATGACACAATACTTTCAGGTCAAGCTCCAGGCAACCGCTCTCTCCAGCCAGGCTTCACCTCCCAATAGCATAGGCTTTTGGGGAACACTCAAGATCCATACTGGTTTCAAAAATGTATCGATGTTATGATTTTTGAAATTGATAAGTAACTATTGTGGTTACATAGGGGGAAGTCCCCATTCTTGGAAATGCTGAAGTCTTTAGGGATAAAATATTTTTTAAATGGATTAGAAAAAAAATTATAGTGTGTGTGGATACACACGACAAATAGGCTAAAATGTTCACATCAGCATGAAGGACATATGAGTATTCTTTATATTAGTCTTACTATTGCAACTTTCCATTAAGTTTGAAATTATTTCCAAATTAAAGTTATGGCTTAAAAAAAAAAAGCCTGACTCTTGAGCACTGTCCCCAGAGTCTGGTTTAATGGGCTTGGGTTGCTTGGTGTGGTTTGGGTTTTTTGTTTTGTTTTCTTGTCCCCAGGTGATTCCCGTAGCCCCAAGGGTGAGGGCACCCACTCCCTTGTCCAGGGTCCCGGGCTCAGCTTGTCTTTAAACAAGAAGGATGACATCTTAGCCTGAGGAATTGGGGTTGAGACCTCTTGAGACAGGAATCCTTGTAGAAATGATATTCCCTGCAGAGATTGTCCCTGTGCTGGGGTGCACCAAGCATCGGCCACATGCTCATTGTCCTCTAGCTCCTGCAGAACTGGACACACTATGATTGCTGTCACTTCTCACTGTCAGTTTTGCTGTCATTTTCAACAGAGGTGGGCTGTTTGCTAAAAAGCAGAACCAGAGGTCACCAGGCTGAGTGATTATTTAACACCTGTGCACCCTTTTGTGCCAGCTGCAAGAGGGCAGTGGGAGGGGCTGAGGGACCTGCTCTCTCTTTCTAAAGAACAGTTTGAGCAGGGAGTGGAGCAAGAGGTTGAGCTCAGGAGGTGACTTGAGAAGAAGGCTTGTGGGACCCCTGCTCCAGTGCTTGTGTTAGCTAAGAACCAACTTGTCCCTTTTCTATTTTCAATTAGCAGAAATGCAGCCTTGTCTACTCTGTCCATCACTTCATTTCTCCTATCCCTTGAGACCTGTGACATACATTTGTGAGGTGATAAAGGCAGTCTGGACTCTAGCATCCAGTCTTGCCTCTGGGTACCATTAGAAGCTCTTAGTGGGGCTCACCTGGAGTTCATTAACACAGCCTTAAAGCCCTCGCGGTCCGAGGCTGATTCGTGTTCTGTGTGTGGTCCAGTGAGAACATCAGATCCTCTATCACCATGTGCCTGCCTCATCTTCCCAGGGCTGTGTCTGTGTGAGGTGATTTTCCCCTTGAGGAACACTGAGGCTTTGTTTGGTGTACAGTGGAATCTCCCCGCTGGGGAAGCTGGAGCAGGTTTCTGACGTGGTTGCTCTCAGGTCAGGCCCTGTTCAGTTTTTCTTTGCACATATTCCCTGTTCACAGAGCACATGCCCAGAAATTGACGAGATTAGGATCAGGGCAAACACGGGAGCAGAGCTGACACAGCATGTCTCCAATGCAGAGGCAGATGGAGGCTGAGGGAGGCTGAGAAGTACAGGGCAGCGGGTCAGATGCAGAGTGGGCAGAATGGCAGGAGTGGAAGTATGAGCCACTCCCGTGGGGTCATTTCCAATGAAGAAGCTGCAACAGTGCCAAGCAGGTGAGGAATGCACAGACGAGCCAACATCGGAGCACTCACACAGAGCTGCGGGAAACCAAGCAGTGAGTTGGGCAAGGGTCAGGAGGGGAAAAGGGTTGACTGAGGTGAATTCCTGCAAGAGGGAGTGCTAGGCTTTGGTGGTTCTCAGGGGACGTGGTATTTGGGTTGGGGTTCAGTTTGTGAGCGGGAATTTAGATTGTGTATTGATTTTTTTTCACTTGACCAAAGATACCTGGACCACTCCCATGGCCTCCCTGGAAGAATTTGCACACTCAGCTAAGGACTCTTGTCCTTTGTCTACAAAATGGCTTTCAAGATTGATAAGAGTTGGGGGCCTTTACTATCCACACAACTTCTCTTATCCTCCTCTAAATGTAGGCATTCTGGGTGCTGAGGACAAGGAGACAGAGGAGCTAGACGAAGTCCCTAACATGTCTCAGGACATGTCACAGCCCAGCAGTTGGGTACAAGTTCAGCCTGGCTCTTGGGCATAATGGTACATGTCTATAATCCCAGCATTCTGGAAGGCTGAGACAGGAGGATCCAAAGTTTGAGTCTGGCATGAGTGTCTTACTTATTTGTTGCTGTGTCAAAATACTCAATATCTACATCTTACGGGAGGAAAGACTTACTTAGCTCACAGTTTCACCAGGTCACACACAGTCCATTTGTGGGTTGCCTGCTAAGGTGGAATTACATGGCAGAGACTGGAGAGCTACTCTCTCCATTGCGGTGAAGCCAAGTAAAGCAGGGGCCAAGTGAGTCTGGAGACTCAGGCGAAGGCCAGAGCTTTCCCAGGAAGAAACTGTAGCAACGTTTCTTCTTCCTTCCTTTAATTACTTCAACCTTCCAGTTCTGCCTCCTCTCCCTCATTTCCTGGTGGACAAGTCAACAGTGCACACTTAAAAGTTCTGCCTGAACCCCAAATGAAACAAGGTGACACAATTTTTCCAGGTCAAACCCCAAGCACCTGGCCCTTGTAGGTGGGCCCCAATTCCCAATAACACACAGCTCCAAATATGTGAGGCTTTTGGGGGATCCTCAGGATCCAAACCAAAACAATGAGCAAATTCGTGACTTAGCAAAACCCCTATTTCAAAAAAAAAAAAAAAATTGAAGGATTGTGGATATATCTTAGCATGAAGGCCCTAGGTTCAATACCCAGTGTTGGAAAAAAAGAGGAAGAGGAGGGTAAGGAAGAAAAAAGGAGGAAGAAGAAAGAGAAGGAGGAGGAAGCATCAAGGGTTAGCTCTTTGGCAAGTGTCCTGCTCTATTGTCACAGCAGCGTGGTTGCTGTGCTGGGTTGGCTCTGGACAAGCTGCTGATGACAAAAGTCTTTCCCAAAGTCCAAGGAGTCTAGGGATGACCTGAGCAAATCTTCGAAGTCTCCACTTTGTTTCTCCTTTTCTTTGACCTTGGCTTTGCCCTACAAGTGCGCCCTACAGCCCTCTTAATTCATATTTCCTGCCACTGTTCCCATTTTGGGTCTGCAGCTTGTACCTTTAGTTTTTTTTATACTTCTTAGAAGGTTGTAGTTGACTTTATACTCATGTCTGTTCCATACTTGTAGCAATCCTATTCTGAAAACTCTGTCTTTTGGGAATAAAACCATAAGCCCAGGAGCACTGGAGCTGTGAGGACGGAGCAGGGCTGGGGCTGGCACTGGAGGAAGGGAAGGCAGATCCTGCAGGATCTGTATGTGCAGTTTACCTTCCTATCTATGGTTCTATAAACGACAAGTGTTCTTTAAAAAACCATGTTAGAGCTCAGTGTGATCTAAGAAGCTGCAACAACTGAAGCCCCGGTTAGGCAATTTGGTGTCTTGGCAAGACCGTGTCTCAAATTTTATTTAAAAAAATGTGGGGGGATATAGCTCAGTATAAAGGCCCTGGGTTAAATCTCTAGTACTGAAAGGAAACGAAACAATAATAAAATAAGCAAAAAAAGACAAAAAATTGTGTGCACTGAACATGTATAGACTTTTTTCTTGTCATCATTCTCTAAACAATACAGTATAAAAACTACTTACAGGGCATTTTAGTCACTTTCTCATTACTAGGACCGACACCACAATTTAAGGTCACAGTTCAAACATGGGCAGCTGGCAATGGCAGAAGCACATGGTGGAGCCAGACCCTCAAGATATCGGGTCACAGCATGGCAGACAGAAACCCAGTGAAGAGGAAGGGTGGAGCTACCCTTCCAGGTCCTGTCCCCATGATCTGCCCCTCCTGGGTCAAGCCCCAGTGTTCTGCCTCTTTCAACTGGATCCCACCTCTTAATATCACATGGTTCCACTGGTGTTTCACAACACTCAAATACAGGAGGCTTTAGGGGGACATTTCAGATCCAAACCACAGCACAGGGAACTTACATTGTGCTCAGTGCATAGTCACATAGAGATGGTTCAAAACATCTGGGAGGATTCTACGCCAATATGGGACTTCAGCTCTGTGGTTTTTGGTTCTCTCAAAAAGTCCTGAACCAACCTCCTATGGACATCAAGGAAGGACAGCACTGTGTATCACAAGCCTGGGTTTTAGAGAACTGAAATAGAACCACCCCACAAGTGGGTTGGTGACTCTGGGCCCTGTGGTGGGAGAAGGGGCAGTCAATAAGGAGCCTGGTCATACTCAGGCTGTCATCCAAGACTGGAGAAGCAGGGGCTGGAGGCATAGTTCAGCAGATTCCCCAGTACCACATAAGCTGGGCATACGAGTGCATACCCGTAATCCCAGGATTCAGGAGGCTGAGGCAATAGGATTCCCATGAGCTCAGGGCCAGTCTGGACTACAAAGTGAGTTCAGGACCAGTCTGATCTGAAAAAAAAAAAAAAGAAGAAGAAGTCTGGAAAAGCAGCATTTGCATGACATCCCATGCCATGCACCCGGGCATGTGACGCCTACCTCCATGTGATCGAGTCTCTGGAAAATTCATGCTGTTTGTTAAGTTTCTAAGTTCATTCACGCTGGGAACAAATACCTTTTTTTTTTTCTAAAGCTCAAAGTGCTTAGGAAATCATTGACTTACTATAGGTACTCAGAAAAGTAAGTACTTGCAAAACTGTGTCGCCTTAAATATGACACAACTCTGACCTTATTTGAAGCATTACAGAAGAGCGCCAGAGGAAGGGAGATGGCATCCCAGTCGTCCACAGCTTGCTAGGGCCGAGGAGAAGAAAAGGACCAGAATCCACTCCTTTTTCTTGTTCAGGACCTAGTATTGATTAGTTCTGGGGTCATTTATTTAAGGAGAATGCATAGAAAAAGTCCCCTCCCGGTGGTGAGTCTCCACGTCATTTGCGACAAGTCCCCCTTTCTTTCAGTATGTCTCTTTTCCGTCTGAGCAGTGTTCTAAAGCATTCTTTTACTCTTCACAATCTCGGACACTACTCTGCGTCCTGGGCTTGTCCTTAGGCGACGGGTTCGGGGCTTCTCTCTCCCAGAGTTCTTCAGGAAAACTCGCCCGTGTATCCACATCTTCCCTCTGCCCAATGTCTGTTTAAGGCAGGGTCAGCCTTTGACGGCCTCAGCCCTCCACAAGAGACTGCGATTTTTAAAGCAGAGTCGCCTCCGAGGAGCAGGAAGGGTGCTCACAGAGCAGCATTAATAAAGCTTCCTTCACGCTGTTATTTCCCCGAGGTGCTGAAACCTGGCTGGGGTTTGATTTTGTTTCTCCTACTATTGATTTTTTTTTTTTTTTTTCCCTCAGCCATGTCTTGCTGAGAAAGAATCCCAACTTGAAGGAGCTGCGTTTCCTTGTCTAATTTCCTCCTTGCCAGCTGAGCTGTCCCTTTTGGGCAGATCTCACTGGGGCAATAGAGTTGCCCTCACCGAACTTTCTCTGCTCATCATTGTCCCCTGATGTAGCAAAGCCTCTGGTGATGAAGGGACTTATTTTTCAAACACAGAAACCTAAGCGGCACAGTAGGAGCAGAGAGTGAAATTACAACCCGCGGGCCATTTGCCTCCCTTTCCAACAGTAAGCACACACCGTGCTATGAATAATAAAGCCCTAGCTTTGTAACTCCCTTCCTCCGAGGAGCAGGGAGCAGTTCGCCGACATGATCATGTCAATCCTTACAGTATTTATATAACGCAGGCAAGAGTCTTGACGTGTGTCCGTGGACTGCCCCAGCCCCTGCAGGGAGAGCCGGACGAGGGTTGCCATCCTCTCCAGTCCCCCTGGCTCAGCAGCACTGGGCACACAAGCCCCTGCCTAGTTCTTGCTTCAAGCTGTTGTAAAAAATACACAACGTGGTGGGGATAGTCAGGAATGTTAAAACGCCTTGTGTTACTAACAGAGTAAGGCAAGCACTACAGAAGCTGGCTGCGTCTCAACACCTGCTCCTGTGCGGACGTCCCCTCTGCACTCCAGCTACCCAGCACCGTGTGTTGCTCAGGACCCAGCTGGCGGCATTCAATCCATCTCTGTCCCTAGCATCAGGGGCACACCCTGGTGCGGTTCCACAGCCGGGCCCAGCAGATCTGCGCTGAGGAGATGCTCCTTCCGCCCGTGGGAGCCAGAGCTCAGCCCTCCGCAGTGTTTCCCTGCCTCTTTGCGCTCCCTGCTCACTTCCGCTCCTCCTTCCGCACTCTCTGCGCCCACTCCTGCGGCGTCTTTGTGCTTTATCTAACCTCACAGCTCCACTGGGTGTCCCTTCTTTACTCTGCTCTCCCCAACCGTCTCCGCTTCCCTGTTTATCTTTGTTTATTTGTCTTTACTATACAAAAGAGTAGAAAATTGTTTGGCAGATTTCTGATAGGGCAATCACACCAACCCTTGCCAATCTCCTTCATTTTTGCACCTGCTAGAAATCACTGTGGTGTGGGTGATACAGGGTATGATTCTCTGGACATCACTACCAAGACGTAGGCCGCCATGTTGGCACAGTGGACAGGGTGTCGTCTCATAATCTGAAAATAGTGAGAAGTGTTTCTATTTACCGCAATGCTCTGCTCAAGTTGAAGGTGAGTGGTGTTTCACAGCAACCATTTTACTTTTTAGTCATAAAACGTGCTTAAATTTTGGTTTGAATTCTCTTCTGATACTCAGGATTTCTGTATGTGTGTTTGATTGTGTTTATATGTTATTTTTGAATATACTTTTGAATCAAAGAAATAAAGGATAGAGGGTCTGAAGTAGTCTTTTTTCTCTATTCACTTGTTTATTTAAATTTCAGGTTTCTCATATAAGAGAAAATATGCAACATTTAACTTTCTGAATTTGGTTTTTTTTTTTTTTTACCATGTTGGTCTCCAGTTCTATTTTCCTGCAAAGGATATTGCATTTTTCTTAGTGAACGGCTGAATAATATTCCATTGTGTATATATCTGCACATATTGTGTATCTATCACATTTTCTTTATCCATTTTTGTCTTAGTTACTTTTTCGTCACTGTGACTCAATACCCAGCATCTACAGCTGCAGGGAGGAACGATTTATTTTCACTTACGGTTTCAGAAAGTCACAGTCCATTCATAGTTGGGTGCCTGGAAAATGGTGGAAGCACATGGTGGGGCCACAGCTACAGCCAGAACTGAAGCTGGTGCCTTATGGCAGCATGGCAGAACAGAGACTGGTGTGGGACGAAGGACAGGAACCAGCACATAACCCCTAGGCCAAGCCCCAAGCAGCTGACCCTTCTGGCCAGGTCCCACGTCCCAACTTTACACAGTATCTATAGGAAGATGAGGCTTCTGGGGGATGCTCAAGATCCAAACCATGACATTCTGCCACTGGCCCCGAAAGGTTCATGTGCTTTATCTTTACCTCTCTTAAGCAAAAGGTGTTTAGCCTTTCTTTAAGAGTTGCCAAAGTTTTAACAGTTCCAGCACTGTTTTTAAAAAAAAAAAGCCCAAGTCAAAAGTCTCCTCTGAGAAGCAAGGCAAACTCTGAGCTGTGAGCTCCTGTTAAAATCAAAGAGGTAAGCGCTTCCAACATGCAATGGTACCGAGTAAACATTCCCATTCAAAAAGGGAGGAATAGAAGGACAAAAGGTAGCTGGACCAAAACAAGTTCTAAACCTTGCAGGGTTAAATCCTGCTGCTTATGCCAGCACCTGGGAGAAAATGAGGCAAGACTGGAACTCCAAAGAGGCTGGGTAGCTGTGACCCTCCATCATGGCTACCTGGCTGCAACCTCCATCTTGTCTGGATTTGCGCACAACCTGCAGCTTTCCTTAGCAGATGAACCATGCTCCTGGCTTCTCCAAATCCCTGGGTTCTCCTCTACATCGCAAGCTTTTCCTTTACAGCCTCACACATTGCCCTCCCAGGGGCACACAGTCTGACCTCACAGGCTTTTCTCTGAAATCTGGGTGGAATCCTCCATGAACCCACAACTCTTATACTCTGCAAGTCTGTAAACCAGGACTGAACGGACATTGTCAAGGCCTGTCATTGGCTTGAGCAGTACACGGGCCCCTTGGACAAATGCTGCCGAGCTCCCTGAGTTTTTAGAAAGTTGTTATTCAGACGGCTGGACTCTGGAAGACTGTTTTTCTTTTGGCCCTTGGGTACACTTCTCAGAGCAAAATATTCTGCCTCTCCACCCTTGAGTGGGTAAAGGGTGGGGTTTTGTTGACTTTTGAGATGTGTTCAAGGCATCTTGCTTATAGTGTAAGTAATTGGCTTCTTTTTATGCCAGTTTTCTTTCCTCCCATTTTATTTGTGTGTGTGTGTGTGTGTGTGTGTGTGTGTGTGTGTGTGTTTACAATGAGCTTGAGTATTTTGTGCACATATGTATCACATCAACAATGCAATCTCTTTCCCTCCCCATTTTTGGATCTCTCACACACTTCCACCCTCCCATAACTCCCAATATCACACTCATTTGGTTCTATAGCATGTCTGTATTCTGGGTTTCCCATATCAGAGAAATAGAACATTGACTGCCCTCCAGTAGGAAGGAAAAGGACAATTTGTTGAACTAAATTGTTATACGTTGTGTGTGAAATTTTGAACCAAGCCAAACCAATGTTTTATTTAAGAAAAAAATATCTGATGAGTGATTCAGTGTGGAGTGTGTGTGTGTGTGTGTGTGTGTGTGTGTGTGTGTGTGTGTGTGCGTTATTTCCTAAATCTTCTGCCCTGGAACAGCTAGCAACCATCACAGATGGCCCTGGACAGAATGCTATACAAGCCAAATCCTTTCGTTCTTCTCTTGGATTCTTTGCCCTGTGCGCGTTTCAGCATCATCGCTTCCTACTTTCATCTGAATTCCTTATCGTGCACAATTGCCAGGTATCAGCAGCCTTTCTCGTTCCTATTTGTCACCGAAGGAACTTCCCTTTCTTACCCCATTGTTACTTTCAGGAAAGGGCCCCTCACTAGAAATGTCCCTGAGAAACATGTGTTTGTAACTAATGCATCTGGAGGGACCCTTCTGTTTAGAAGCACTGTGACCACTGAGTCTAGGCACTGTCCCCACTTTCTGGCTGCTCTGAGGTGGCATTGGAAGTATCATCAGGACAAGGCCTAGCCCATCAGAAAAACCCAGGATCCTGGGTAGCTAATATCCTACCAAATGCTGAAGCTTTTGCCTTGGGGCTCCTGATGAGTGGCCACTGAGTCTATGTCCTGGTAGACAAGAAATGTCTTTTATTCCTAGAGTGTCATTTCCAATACAAAGCACCTTGGTTGGTTAGAGAGATTTTTTTTTTCTAGAAACCTGTATTTGTCACTTTCTCATATCAGGGACAAAATGCCCAATCATCATAAGTTTAAGGAGGAGAGGTTTATTTTGGCTCACTGTTCTAGTAGGTTCACTCCTTTGTTGGCTAAATCTAGGGCAGAAATGGAGCAAAGAAAGGGCATGGCAGAGAGAAGCTGCTCAACCCCTGGCACCAGAGAGCAGAGCGAGAAGGAAGCAGCCAGGGATAACAATCCACCGTTCTAGCTCGTACTCCAGTGAGCCACTCTTTTTCAATCAGCTCTTCTTTTTTTTTTAACAGTCTCCTCTTTCTTTTATTCTTTTCCCCCTTTATTTTCCCCCCATTTTATTGATATGTACAAGTGCAGAATTTAAGGTTTACAATGGAGTTGAGCATTTTGTGCACACACATTTCTTGTCAAAGTGACAAGGGCTTTCCCGCTCTCCTTTTGTCCCTCCCCCTTCCCTCCCTATCCTCCCTCCACCCCCACCCTGTCCCCCTCTTTCGCTTTGTCTTTCCTCTAAAGTTCCATATCAGAGAGACCATCTGATGTTTCACCTTCTGCTTCTGACTCACTTCACTAAGCATGATATTCTCAAGTTTCTTCCATTTGCCTGTGAAAACCTCCACACTGTTGGACCTTACAGAAGCGTAGTATTCCATTGTGTATAAGTACCACAGTTTGTATATCCACTGGTCTGTTGATGGGTATTTTGGTGACTTCCGTATTCTAGCTATTGTTAGTTGTGCTGCTATGAACATGGGTATACATATATCTCAGTTGTATGTTGTTTTGGCCCCTTTTGGATATATTCCCAGGAGGGGTGTCACCGGATCAAAGGGGATATTTATTTCTAGTCTTTTGAGAGCTCTCCATACTGCTTTCCAGAGTGGTCGAACGAATTTACACTCCCACCAGCAGTGCAGGAGGGTTCCTTTCTCCCCATAGCCTCGCCAGCTCTTCTTATTAAATATACTCCACTATGCACTCATTATTGGATTAATTTACTGATGATGACAGGACCCCTAAAATCCATCCACCTTCCAAAGTTCTCACCCCTGAACACCGGAGATTTTGGAGTACCTTTACATCTAAACAACAGGGCTGGAGAAATGGCTTAATGGTTAAAGTGCTTGCCTAGCAAGTGCTAAGTACACAAGTTTGATTCCCCAGTACCATATAAGCCAGGCATGGTGGCACAGGCCTGTCATCCCTGCACTCGGGAGACTGAGACAGAAGAAACAATAAAGTATAGATCTAAACAATAACAAAAATTGCTTTTGTACATTGAGCTAAAAGTTGCCCTCCTTGCTCTGACTTTCCCTGCACGTTGATGCACTCTTCCCTCCTGTCCGGGCTTGGATCTGGACTGTCCCCCAAAAGCCTGATGTTCCTATGGATATTGTGTAGGGTTGGGAGGTGGACCGTGGCTGGAAGGGGTGGATGCTTAGAGCTTGACCTGGAGGGGCATGGGCTGGCTCCACCCTTCCTCCCAGTTTTTCTGTTCCACCATGGGGTGAGGATTTCTGTCCCCAGAACTTTGGTTCTGGCTCTAGCGGCAACCTCGTCATGTGATTCCACCATTTTCCAGCCTCCAACCTGTGAAACTATAAGCTAAAATAAGTCTTTCCTCCCTAAAGTTGTGCATGTTGGGTATTAAGTCACAGCAATGAGAAAGTAACTAAGACAGCCAGCACATCTACTCACTCTTCCCTCCTCATTTGTCTTTTACTAAGATAATACCACTTATTCCTGCTTCCTCGAAATGTCTTAAATATTTAAACCCAGAAAGATGGTCATCTGCTAATTTTCTTCCCTTCCAAGATAAAACTCTTGAGCCTCCTGCCATTTCCTGTCTGGCATGGTTTCTGCAGCCCTCAGTGTTGAGAATGTACCTAATGTGTCTAAATTTGTTCTCTAGAAACATTTTTATGTGTTATGCCACATCTTGTTTAACATAGCTTAAAGCTAATGTTCTTTTTCAGTTGTCATGTGAGTAGTGTTACCACAGTGGTGGGAGTATGATTGGTTCCTCCTGAAACTCACTTCAAATTCTGTCATTGTGGTAGTGCTGGAGGGCAGAAAGTCTTAGCTACTTAGTCATTTCTGGGACAGAAAACCCGACATCCACAACTTAAGGGGGGAAAGATTTAGTTTAGCTCACAGTTTGAGAAGGTCTCACATAGTCCACGTGGCTAGCAATAGTGAAAGCACCTGTTA
This sequence comes from Ctenodactylus gundi, assembly GCA_004027205.1. NCBI lineage: Eukaryota > Metazoa > Chordata > Mammalia > Rodentia > Ctenodactylidae > Ctenodactylus > Ctenodactylus gundi. Next base: position 202,214 of record PVKB01002827.1, on the reverse strand, counting down.
GAAAAGTTCTTCACAACATAGTAAGCAGAAGCCAAATGAGGGAGAAGGGTTGTTTTTGGAGACTAAGGCAAAGTCTAGTACCTTCCCAGGAAGAAGCTGTAACAATGTTTCTTCTTCCTTCCTTTATGTAGTTCTAGTTGCAACTGGGCTACTCAACCCAGAGTGAGTGCTCTTCTCTCATTTCCTGGCTCATAAATCAATACGCACCTGAAAGCTCTGTCCTCTGCATTTCCTGACATCAGCAAGTTGACACAGTTCCTTCAGGTTAAGACCCATGGATCTCTCCCTGCCAGCCAAGCTCCACCTCCCAACAGCGCACTGCTCCATATATATCCCAGTGCATCCAAATACACGAGGCACTGGGGAAACGCACCCGACTCAAACCATAACACTGGGCCTTAGAATTATGTTCAGAGGGACTTGTACCTTTCTCCAATGAATTCTTGCCCTTTTGAAACTGGATCAGTCACCAAGAACTGTTACCAAACAAGTCCACCCCCATATTTTGTCTCTGTTACATCCTCTTCCCCTTCTACTTTCCACCATGACTTGAAAGAGCATGAAGTGCTCACCAGAAGCTGAGTGAGCAATTGTTAGCACCAGGCTCTTGGGTGTCCCAGACCCACAGCCATGAGCCAAAATATTCTTCTTTCCTTTTTAAATGACCTATCCTCAAAATTTTGTTACATGGTGGCAAAAAAAAATGGACTGGGTTGGTTACTATTACTTACCTGGATGTTGTAATTTTATTTATGAGAACTTGCTTTTTAAAGTAACCACACCTCTCTATGGACCATATAAGCCTTTAGCTAAAAAAGAAAAAAGGGGAAAAAAAAAAAAAACCTCCTATTTTGAAAATAGGAACTGCAGTGAAACTAGGCCTCCCCTGTTGTGCAATCAATGTATGGACCTAACCATATTAGTACAATACCAGCTCCATTGACATGAGGGTATTGTTTTCTTCAGATCAGTCCCAAGCCAGTCCCACTATCTAAACCCCACCTCTCTAACCCTGCCTGGCAGCTGGAGTGTGAGACCTGCAGTGTCAGCCTTCCCCCCTGGGCGGAGACAGACTCTCTGCTTGTTTTTATTTTACGCAGTACCAAACAGACTGTGGGAGAAGTCAGTTCTCAACTAGTGTTTGTTGAATGACTTAATAAATGAATGCTTTATACAAGGCTTTACTAGCAATGGTTGTCTGCCAGAATAACTCAACTTTGTCACTTAACAAATATACTCCTTGCGTGGTTTATGCTCTGTTCATTCAAATTTTTGTCATACAAACAGCGTGAAATCATTGTTTGTGAAAATTTTTCATATTTCTCAGTGAACATTGAGTAATTTTCTCCATCTAAAGAAAGGGGCTGAGAGACAGTGCTCATCATTATAATTTAGTTGATAGAATTATTTTGTAAGGACACCAGGATGAGAATATTATCTTTCCAATATGTTGGCATAAAAAAAAAGATGTTGAGCAAAGCAGACTGAGCATAATCATAGCCTGTGGCACCAGTAGTTTGTAATCAGTGTGGTCAGAGCTGTGGCCTTCGGTGTTTTGTCCTTTGAGCATTTGGGGACGAAGCTGGAGTGGAGAAAAATTTTGCACATTGTTGGAACCAAATACATTCCTTGCATGTTGTGTATGTGCAAGAGAAGCAGAGGGCGGTTTGCATTCTCCATTCCTGTGTCCCTCGTTGTCAAGGCACTTCCATTCTCTTGGAGGTCTTCTGGCTTCCAGTATCACCGCCCAACCCAGGAAACCTGCATGTGCTGGTTTTCCTGATATTTCACTAAGATCTACATAGTTTGTTCTAGCCTCGGGTGACTCAGAATAAAAAATATTCAAGGAAAGGCTGGTAATTGCTGGGTCGAGGGATGTTTGTGCTCGCAGGATTCCTTGCCCAGGTTGGGACAGGGCTGCCCACATCATTTCCTCAGCTGTCTGACACCAGCGGGTCTGCACAATAGTGTGCTTGTGTCTGGCAGCCTGTGAGGGCTTTGCTTCGTCTGGTACTGAAAAGGCATTAGGGTATTCTCTGAAATAAACAGAGGAAAGGAAACATTTAGAGAGCAAGAAAATGGAGAGGCTTAGCTCTCAAGAGAAATTAAATGGTAAATCGTTTTCTTTTCCTTCAGCTGTCCTGGCTGCTTGAGAACGCGCCACATCTTGGCTACTGGGGATGGACAAGGGGAGCTTCATTCCTGCTTCTTTGAAATTCTCCTCAACCTTGGATTCAGAAGGAATTTGTAACAGGAGGTATTGAATCACTAAATTGGAGCAAGGCTTAGACTAGGTGGAATTCAATTTCCCTCATTAAGGGAAAGCAATAAATTTAATAACAATGTAACTTGTACAAGGGCTGTCAATGCATGCCTGTAATCCCAGGTACTCAACAGGCTGAGGCAGGAAAATCACCTTGCAACTTGGGAAGACCTTGTTTGAAAATAAAACAGGCCTGGGATCTAATGCCGTAGCAGAGCACTTGCCTGGACATGTGAGCCCTGAGTTCCAGTAAAATGCCACAAAAATAAAAACGCAGCTTGCAGCCTCAACTGCTTGTGGGTCTGAGATAAGAGGACAGCTTGAGCCTAGAGGTTCAAGGCCAGTCTGGGCAATAAAGTAATGCCATCTCAAAAAAAAAAAAAAATGCAAACCAGAAAATCAAACAAAACAAACATAACTCAGCTTCCTGCTCTTCAGTGCTTGGGAAATGATAGGACATGGCAGATTACACTGCCACGAAGGACAGCTGAGGGTTCCTTAGCCTGGACCGCTGTGTGTGGCTAAGTAATTGAACCACTGCTGTGCACTGTATCACACCCTGTTGACTTTCAGAACCCTGTGCTATTTTTTTTAGAGCAGGACAGTGTTTAGAGCATTTAAAGGTGCACATTTGTACGTCACTAAACATGAATTAAAATGCCAGTTGTACCACTTACATGCGATGGTGTCATGAGTGAGACATTGGACAATTGTTTTTTTCTCATTGCAAGATGGCAATAGCATTATCTGCTAACTGATTGTCGTAGGTCTTGCCATCCAGTGAACACAGTGGTCCCTACCTGCTGGAACGTCTTCCCGGAACTTCAGGGGTGCCTGAGACCACAGAGCACACCGAAGCCTAGATTTGCTAAGAGTTTTCTTGTTCATCCATCCCTCTGATGATGTTTAATTTATAGATCAGGCACAATAAAGGGTTGATGACGATAAGAATAAGGTAGAACCATTGCAGTAATGAACTGCAGTCACATTGTCAGCACCACGGCGTCATTACGCTTGTACCCAGGAAGCAGTATCAAGTAAAATCAGGCTTTCAGCAGCATGAAAACCATGATCTGGTAAGCGGTCAACCTAGTAATCCCAATGGTGGCCGAGTGACCAAGAGGCGGGTAGCGAATGTCCGGGGAAACGCTGGACAAAGGGAGCTTCGTGTCCTAGCTGAGACAGGGCTGAGCTCTTCGCACCGCTCGGAGCAGTGAGCCATCTAAAACTTAGAAATTATTTATTTCTGAATGTTCTGTTTCATACATTCAGACCATAGTTAACCAAAACGAGCCACGGAAAGGGAAGCCAGGAATAAGGGGGCAGCTGCACAATATGCTTCTGAAAGAGAGTTAATTGTTGTTATTAAAATAGGAGCCAAGATCAAATACATTACTGATAATGCAAAGCAATTCCTCAGAGACTTGGGCACATTTGGTGAGGTACTACCTTGCTTTAACCCAGCACTGTGCCTGCTGGACCTTCCAGAGCAGAGAAACCTCAGAGTCAGCTGCTCTCCTCTGGGCTTGCTTTGTTTCCAGTCATCTCGAAATGGAAGTTGTCAGCAGACACATTTTCTGGACTACAAAGACGCATTATCAAGAGTTGGTTGCTGGACTCTACAGAGGACCCCGCAACTTTGTATTTGTATTATTACTGTCAAAATCCTCTGGCACCAAATATTTTTTTATGAGAGCTGTGTCATTAAGAATGTCCCTAAAGTGTCTGTTCTGGCCTGTCCTCATTGCTTTCTGTAGATATATTAGCTGCCCAGTTAACTACCGTAGGACAGCCGTGAGTGAAGGAGGAAAAAACACCTGCACGTTCCATGGTCTAAGTGGTGGCTTCCTGAGAAGGGGGCAGAAGGCCTTAGGGAAACTCAGGCCCCCTAGGGGCTCTGATACTTGTTCTGAGGCTAAAGCATTCTGGGAGCTTGAAGCAAATTGTGGGGGTTATTGTCAGTTGCTGAATATTAATAAATTATTAAGAGGAACTGAAAACAGAAATCTCCCCAAGACTGGATTGTGTGAAGAGGGGAGGGGCTTGTTGCCACAGGATGTGCAGAGGGACAGAGGGACTGAGACAAACAGCAGAGACAGGGTGAGGTAAAAGACTTAGAAGAGACACGAGAAAGAGGCAGAAACACAGGGAGACAGAGACGCAGACCAAAAGAAGTTAAAGAGAGAAAGGGAGAGATAAAGAGAGAATTAAATCGGAAGACAGAGCGAGGAAAGGAGCGAGAAACACACCAAGAGGCAGAGACAAGGAAAGAAACAGACAAAGAGATCAAGACAGACAGGAACAAGGGAGGGAGAAACAGGAAGATGCTGAGGGAGAGACCAAAGAGATAGGAGGGAGGAAGGCCCTCAGGGACTGAGGCCTGGCTGGTCTTTTCAGGACAAAGCCAGAGGCAAAAGCTGGGCCAGGAATCCCTACACGGAGTCCTTCTGGGGGGTCCTGGATCCAGGATGGTGCCCTGGCAAGTTCATCCTGATTTGCAAATTCCGTTTCCTGGGGCCACAGACCTGAATCATGGGACTAGCCAAGCCAGTGGGGGGGAATACATGCTGTGTGCCAGCCCGGCTGGCTCAGCTTCAGCATCGAGAGGACCCTGCTGCTCCTCACTGCAGAGGGCAGGGTGCAGGCCCAGAGGCGTGGACCCTCAGAGCACTAGAGATCTAGATCTTAGCAGACCAGGGCAGTAACCCCAAATAACAAATGAACAGACCACTCATCTACCTGGCTGCTGCAAATAATACTATAATTAACTCCCCACTCCCAGACTTTCCCCTCCCAAAATAGTCCTCAGGGCTCTCAGGTACTTCTGGAGTCTGGATGTTGGTCCCCTCCTGCTGGAAGTTTCCCCTTGGGCTTGCCTCCTGACAGGCAGGGGAGATGAACCCCCAGAAGTCAGCTTTCCCTGAACAGAGGCTCCAGGGTACTACCTGTCCCACAGCTGGGTCTGAGGAGACAGTGGGCACCGTATCCCAAGGTGAAGGGAGGGCCTCTGTGACGGCAATGCCTGTCCCTGGCAGAGCTAGACTTGGAGACCCCAGGTCCCCTCCTCCCTGGCTGTGGAGGCGGGAGAGCAGCATGGAGCCGGTGAGAAGACAGCTCGCTGTGACTCTGGCAGGCAGGTGCTCTCAGGCTAATTCATTTTGCTGCTTGCGCTGACAGCTCAATTTGGAGTGATGCATTTACACGCTGGATTAGGAGGTCTCCATGGAGGAAACATGTGCGCCTGAGTATGGAAATGAGGAGGGATCCCTTCCCGGCTGCTCCCAGGTGCAGCTAAATGCTCTGAGGGCTGGGGCTTAGGTAGGATGACAGAGGCAGAGTGCTCTGAGCACCCCAGAGGTCCTGGAAGCCAGAGCAGAGTCAGCCTGCAAGTAACAGAGACATCCATGAAAGGCCCTGACAACGTCCCTCTTGCCTCTGTGGTCCTGCTCCCGGGATGAAAGGCAGGCTCACAGAGCGCCAAGGCACTCTTGCTAACATGGCTGGACCTCTCTAGGATGACAATACAGAGTTTGTCTCTAAGATTCCCCCATTTGGGAATCAGAGAGGTCTTGTAATACACGAACACCCCAAAGCCTGACTTCTGAGATGTGCTGACCTGCACTGACACCCCAGGTAGGGAGGCGCAATACCTGCCCCTAGCACAGCCCCTCTATTCAATCAAACCATGGGTTAACACCCTAGGAGGAAACCAAAGCCTCCTCTCCAGACCCGAGTCCTTGCAAGGGTCTCTTTAACACAATGTCTCTTTCTGTGGTTACCACACACAGCAAGTGATCAATCTGAGAGACGGTGATTCTAAAAACAGCCCAGTCCTGTTGGGCACCAAACATAACGGCGTGTTGCCTCCCTCACCGCAAGGACTGGACAGGAGGGGATGGTGGGAGAGCAACTGTCTGGACGCAGAAAGAGAGACGTGCAGAGCACAGGGCTTCTGCTACTGAGATGTCAACTGCAGGTGAGAGCCAGGGTGTGGGGACACGGGGGACGCACTGCTGCAGGGGCGTGTCCGAGTCTGTCTTTCATGGCACCCCTGTGCTGGTACCTTGTGAAGCCAATAGGACTCTGGAGTTGGGAGAGCTGAGAAGTTGTCCCACTGCACAGCTCCCAGCATTACCGTGCCTGGGGGTGGGGAGAGGGCTTCTCAGAAGTGACCCCTCCCACTTGACCTTACTTTCCTCTGGACTCTGGCCGCCGGTGAGGAAATAAAAATGAGCATTTTTTGTGCTGTGAGGCTGAGTTTTCTCTCACAAAAGGCAGATTAACACGAGAAAATCATACACATTTATTTAATATGAGATTTACATGACAGGAGAGCCTGAAGATCCTGAACAAGAGGCCTGTGTGTTTTTCTGATGCCGTCTGATGAGGCGCAGACAGCCTTGGGGAAGTCTGATGGACAGCAGAGTTGGGTCGCATGGTCATGAGCGGGGGAGCTTGGCGAGGCCTGCTCAGGTTCTTCTCTGCGTCCTTGTGTTGTCAGGTAGGACGCGGGGGCAGGCATCTCCCACAGGAGGTCTTATGATTCGCATTGCAATGAGAAGGGCTAGGGAATTCTCGTACAGCCTCTATAGGGAAAGGGCATGAGAAAGTCGGAGCATCCTCCCTGCTAGGGATCCTTTCGCAAATGCCAAGGTGCTGTATTTCAGGGTAGCATGCCCTGAGCCCTGTTCACTAGCTACCATGATCGAGGTGAGTTCACTGCAGTCGAAACTTACATAGAATATCCTAGGACCCTGAATCATATATGTCTGCCCAGACACATGTGTGGCAATGAAAGGGGGCTGGAAAGTCCTCAGAGAAGGGACAGTAATGAGCTGCACCTTGAATCAAAAATTAGAATTTTTCAGTCAGAAAAGACAGAATAAAGACATTTAATTCCAAAGCAGAGACCAGAAAAGATGGTGTTAGGTGAGGGTGAAGTGGCTTCTTTCTTCCTTCATTGTGGCCCTGATTGTGCTGCCATTGTCAACTCGGGATCACGGAGCCGGGGGGACTTGGAAACATATCGAATTCAGGCATCTTTTTTTTAAGGGTAAGCAAGTAAAAGCCAAAGAAAGCCTAATGAGTTTCCTAAGAAAGGTGGCTTGGTGGAGAGGAATGTGATTTTACACAAGTTATTATGAGCTGGGCCTGGTGGCACAGGCCTGGTGGCCCAAGCCTATAATCCCAGCACTCTGGAGGCTGAGGCAGAAGGATCACAAGCTCAAGTTCAACCTGGACAATTGAGTAATTTAGTGAGACTCTGTCTCAAAAAGAAAGATAAAAACACACTGAGAGTTTATCTTAGTGTGAAAGCCCTGGGCCCGATCCGGAGGACAACAGAAAACAAAGCCCTATTTAAAGTGGGATGCACACAACCTACCATATCTTACTTAACACCTGCGAGGTTCTGTCTGCCTGTAACACCTCACTTAGTACTGCATATGGATGAAAATGAGAGAAGCTGTTGGGCTAAGATGATATACGGTGTACTATGTTAGTCAGCTTTCCGTTACTGTAACAAATATCTAAGATAAAAACTTATGTATAAAGAAAGAGGGGTTATTTCAGTTACAGTTGTAGAGATTCCAATCCATGATCAGTTGGCCTCGTTCTTTGAGCTGTGGTAAGGCATCATGGTAGCCACATGCAACAGAGCAAAACTACTTATCTCATGGTCAGGAAGCTGAAGAGAGAAAGGAGGAGGCTGGAATCCCGCAGTCCCCTGGGGTGGCATCCCCTCAGTGGCCTAAGTGTCTTCTGCTGGGATCCACCTTCTAAGATTCTACCACCTACCAACAGCACCTCCCTGGAGACCACGCTTTTAACGGATGAGTCTTTGGGCATATTCAAGGTCAAAACTATAGTGAGGTCTTTTAGGACTTTGGAGATGGTTTCCCTCTTTTAGGCTAACTTACATTGAGCCAATATACAGAAGTGGGCAAAAGATAATTTTAGTGGCTAAGGGAAACTGTCTCCTGAATTTTTATGCTGAGTATCTTTGATTAGAGAGTAAGTTTACATCAGAAAAAAATAGAAAAACATCTGTGTCTATAACTAATTAAAAAGACGTGTGATCAACAAACGCCCTCCTCTCCTACACTCAGGAAAGAGCTCATTACTGTCGCTAAAAGGCATCCTGGAAACCTCTCCCCCAGGAGGGATGCTGAGCATTGATCATCTGCATGCATGATAGCAGCAAGCCATATTATTTGGGTTTGTTAGGATGTTTTACTTTGCTAATTTCAGGCCCAATTTCCAGAGTAGAAAGCAAGATCAACGCATCAAATGGGAGTAACCTTTCCACTACCTCTTCTGTGCAAATAAACAGCATCAATTTGGCTGTATTTTGTCTAGAATCAAATAGAACAAGGAGCTTAGCAACAGGAAGGGAAGGTGTCAGCAAGCAGGCCTTGACAATGGCTTCCCAGGGATCAGATTATCACAGTACTCCCTAAGGGATGGCTGCTTTCACTGAGGGTAGTCATAACTGGAACCTTTGACCTCTACAGGAGATCTGAGATCCATCTCCTGACAATAATGATGTGTGACTTCCTGGTAAAGGTACAGGAAGTCAATTAGGTAAGGAAATCCTTAACGTCTTTTAGAATTCATTAAATGGTTTCAAGAGTGTTGGAGAAAAAGACAGGGTGACAGGGAAACAAACAAACAAACAAACAAAATAACCACTTTTAAGAAGAAGCTCAAAGCTCCCCACCACGAAAAATGGTCTAGGGGAAAGACTGGATGGAGATGTGGGGTGAGACCTGCTGGAGCAGCCCCCAAATAGAGAAGTCACAGCTGGAGGCTACTTTCCGCACATGATTTCTTTAAGCTTCTTCAACCAGGTCACAGTTCTAGAATTCTACAAGGCACCCATCGTCCCAGGCCTTCCTCTTCTTCCCTCCTCCCTACAGCAGGGGTGTGAGCAAGCCAAACCCATTTGGCAGTGTCTTTACCGCACAGTCTTGCGGCCAGGGGCCCACAGGGAGTCTCTTTTTTGGAAGGCTGTTGCCTTCGTCTTAGTCATCTTCGTCTGACTGCTGCAGGCTAGCGGCGTGGGTTGTACAGAGAGGTTAGTTGGTATATTTGTGAACTATATTTCAGTGAGCAATCACAGGCCAGACGTGGTACCAGCAGTTTCTGGGTCACGGTTCACATCGACCTCTTTCTCTCACTGTGTTCTGAAGATATTAATACTCATGTTCCCTTTGTCCTAGTGGCCCTAAAACCCAGGTTAGAGCTACTGTTCTCCCAACCACGCAAAAGCTGACTCAGCAATTTCCTTGGATCTGGGCCAAGGATTCTCCCTGCCCCCAGCTCATCCTGTCGGGGACAGCAGGCAGGCTCCCTCAGCTCCTCTGACTCCCTGCCCCACCACTCTCCACAAGATGTTCTCCAAAGGCCAGTCTGCTATTCGTAGTTTTTAATTTTGTTTTATTTTGTCTGCTTCTGCTCTAAAAGTTTCTGGTTGTGTTTCAATAGGTCATGTAATTTTTCTACTTAGAAGTGACATATAGTCATGGTAAAAAAAAACAAAATACCCTGAAAAATAAAAGAAAAACATAAAGAAACAGTATTCAAAGTGTCTTTGCCTCGATACTTCCTCCCACCCCATTTCTTTTCTCTTTCCTCCCGCTTCTCCCATCCGGGCTCATAATCCTCTCCCTGGAAGGACTCTCACAGTAGCATTTTCAGGTCTCTTTATCTTCAGGGACAAATATTAGCACAAGGATTAGCATATTACTACCCAATTATTTTTCAATCACAACCACCCCAGCTAGATTAGAGCTATTTTTAATTTGCATAATTCTGTCAAAGGAGTAAGAGACACACCGGGAATCTGATGATTTAATGCACCTTAAACACAATAAACACACACACAAAAAGTTAAAATGCAATAGGAAGTACAAGGAGATGTGTGTGAGAGAGAAAGAGCTTTCTGCAGCAAGTTCTGTTAAGCCCAAAGAGAGAGACATGGACTAAATGACTTCCCAAAATTCCTTCCGGCCTCCTGTTGCAGGACAAGTATGGTTTTTAGTGAAAGAGTTCTCCATAGCAGAAAGGCTGTTGCTTGCAGATCCTTATGAAGGTCATGCAGGCAGTCTTTCTGGGCCAAGTAGAGACACTGACGACCTTCAGCAGATGTTCCATTCTTACCCTCTCAGGAAGCGCTGGCTTCCAAGATTCTCCGAATGTATTCTAAAGAAAAATACCGGTGGGTATCGATAGGTTCCAGATAATTGGATGGTCCAGCAAACTATTGAATTGCTTCTACCCAAGGTCTAATTACCACAAGAGCCCAATAATTCATGGTAGAGTTTATTTACATACTTACTCATTTATTTTTTGTGCTACTGGAGATGGAATCTATCGTCTTCACACTGAGCTACATCTTCAGCCTTATTTTTTATTTTTATTTTGAGACAGGATTTTTGCTAAATTGCTACGTTAAGGCTATACCAGGAAGATACAACCTACTTAGAGAACATTTCTAGAATCAGTGTAAAAATGAGACCAAGAGGGTTCCTGTTCAGGGATTAGAATCAATACACAGTCAGTGTGGTCACTAGATTTTTCTCAGAGAAGGCAAATTGGGTTTTCCAGAGTTACCTAAGTTTTCACCCTTGAACTCACCTTGAGTAGACATTGTTCGCTATATTCCTGCCAGTCTGAATGTCTGCCCCAAAGTTTGATGTGCTGCAAATTTCACCCAAAAATTCATATTTTAATGATGCTAGGAGATGGGGCCTTTGTTAGGTAAGTAAGGTTAGATGAACTCATAGGGGTAGGATCTATGTTGGAATTAGTGGCTTTATAAGAAGAAGAGGGACCTGAGCTGACGTGTTTGCTGTGTCTCACCAAGTGCACTCTCTGCCTTGGGGTGACAATAAGAGGGCCCTCACCAGACATAGCTGTTCCGTCTTGGACTTCCCAAACCCCAGAACCATAAGAAATACATCTGTATTCTTCCTACATGACCCAGGTATAGCACCACAAAATGGGATACGGCAATTTTTAAAGAGAAAACCTAATTCACAAAGTCTGGGTGAGCTTTATAAATTTTAATATAACATTAGGATGTCAAAGAGGACTTTAATTATAAATTCTTTTTAGACATGTTTCCTAAACTTTATTCTTGGCATTTAAGATCCCTCTTTAAATAGTTGTTTTAACAATCTTCAGTAGAACTGAACCCCTGGTCCTGCACTATGTTACAAGCTTCTGACATGGGGAAGTCAGATATGTGAGTGGTGGCAACCTGGAGGAGACTCAAAGGAGCTGGCCCGGCTGCTTAGGCCAGGAGATATGTTCCAGAGACAGGCCCCTTAACTTGAGCAAAGACAGAGAAGCATTCTCCTGCCAAAAACCTCACATATTTGAAAAAAGTGCTACCTCACTACCTGAGTTGTCCTCTTCAGGTTCAGTCACCCTGATTCCCAACCCCTTCCCCATGGAAACTCCTTTCCCTCATACCTTCTGTCTTTTCAGTCATGTCACTCTTCTCTGGCGTGGCTTGAGTTATCTCCATAACCTTTGAAAAGTAGGAGAGTGAAGGTGGTATATGGCTTCCTAAAAGGAGAAGGCATAACGGATGGATTATGTCTGCCTCGGTTGTAATTTTCTTTTCATGTACTCTAGAATCTGTAGTATTCTGATATGTCTAGAATATTCATAACATTCTAGAATACTCTTTTATTCCCCCCACACCAAGTGACACAATACTGTTACATATTTTGCAGTTAGATTTAGTATTGAATTCTATTTTCTTTCCCCATGTCTTACCTGCCAGTCTCTGGACAGCCTTTACATGAGTACACACACCTTGATCTTAAAGGACCAGTTCACATTCACACCTAATCATTGTTGAACAGAATCCATTCTGCTTTAGTTATTTTAGCTTATATTTCTACAAATAAATCTCTCCTAAGTCCTGAATCTCTCCCCTTCTAACCCTAAAATACCAAGTTCTAAAAAAAATAGGTGCTGGCTATCTTCTAATCATGAATTAAATGATGCATCAACTAAAAATCTTTGAAGTAGTTGAAAGATAAACTCTGGAGATTGCTTGCGTGTGAGTTACCCATAGCAAACACAATTTCTCATTATGATGTAATTCCCTTGTTTTCAGATTTCCATCACTCTTCATTTCTTAAGAGATCTCTCAGCTCTCAGGCCTCTCTGCCAACTCGCTGCTATAATTTAGGGAATTACTTTGAAACCTATCAAGGATATATGATCTCCTAGTCTCTTGATTTGAGATTTTCCGTAATCTATGTTAAAATTTGACTTTTGTGAGGCCTTGTTTTTCAAGTGTGTAAAAATTAATTTTCTTCCATTCTGGTGTAAATTCAGTTTTTTATTTCATTTACCCTTATTGAGAAACAGTAATGCTGTCAATTAAATGAAGGGTTTCACACGACTTTGGAGTAAGCTACTGTAGGGAGGGGCTGCCCAGAGTTTTATCTGAGACTGATGAGCAAATTTGGGAAAGTGGATAGTTAACAGCGACAGCAAGACAGAACTAGGAAGCTTTTTAAAAAATGTGTAAATAGCCATTAGGTTAAAGGAATTCATTTATGTACAAATTTTAACCTCAAACTGAGAATTTTCTACAGTGCAAAATGTAGTTGCTGAGGAGCTTGAAAATCATGCTGCCGGCCTTCTTTTAAAATTCTAACTAGAGAAAGGTGGAGGAGGAACTAGCAAACAGACTTATTTTTTCTTTCTTCAAAAAAAAAAAAAAAATACAGAAAAGGGTGAAAGAGTTATGGGAAAAGCTAGAAGCTAATTGCCCCTAGGAAGATTTCATTCACTAGAGAACACATTAAAATACAACGTTAAACTTTCCAAAGAGGTTTCCTGCCATAGTTTGGGTATGAAATGTCCTTCAAAGGCCCATGTGTTAAAGGCTCATCACAGACTGTGGCTTTCTTGGAAGGTGGTGTAACCTTCAGAAGATGGGGTATTAGGTCATTGGGAACACACCTTTGAAGGGTACTATGGGACCCTGGCTTCTTCCAGTTTCCTCCTCTGCTTCCTGACTGGCATGAAGCGAGTCCACCTCTTCCAACACAGACCCACCATAATATCCTACAGGTCCAAAGCAACAGGGCCAATAAACCTTCACTTGTAAGTTTATTTCTTCAGGTATTTTGTCACAGGGTAAAATGTTGACTAACACATTTGTTCATCTCTTTATCTCATGAAACCTTATTAGGTGGCCAGGGCATGTCAGAACTTACACCCCTTGTCTAAGGTCCAAGAGTGTGGTAGTGGCACAATTCACAATGAGCCTGTGCTCTGTTTTTAGTAATACGTCCTTCAGCCAGTGTCATTATCTGACCACCACCACCACCACCTACCAAAAAAAATGTTTCATAGAATCTAGATGGGGACCAAAGGACCCAAAGTATATGGTGAAGATATTACATAGTACTTGATAGTGAGGGTAACCACTGTCTGGAACCATTTCTCCCCTGGTGACAATTTAAATAGCACACTGGACACAACACTGTGAGTGATACCACACACGAGGACCACGCTGGAAATCCGAAGTTGGAAAGATATGTGGAGAAATTAGATGAAGACATGTGAATGGCTCTTCATGTTTCATATTCTTGACTGATTTAATTGGAAAAATTCACTGTGTTCATTCATTTCTTCATTTTTTTAAAAAAAAAAAGCACAATCAAGCACTAGTTATGTGCCAGGTGCTGTAGCTACAGACAAGGAACATCAAGGAAACAGACACAGTTCCTGCCTAGAACACCTTGGAGTTGAACAGAGACAACAATCCCGTGGGCTTGGCCTGCGTCTTGCCTGGTAACACCCCAGGTTTTTCAAAGCCACCACCTTCATCCTCCATCCCCTGCTAATTGTCTTGACACTCCTCAGAACTCCCAAGGCATACACACTGCATCACACTTCTTTGCAATTTAGTTTTTAATGAATTTCCTCTGTGCTAAAACATCCTTCAAGATATTATGAGAACTAGGATGAGAACTTTTTTGCACATTGTGCCTCCTGTATTGGAGAGAACTTGTGAATAGCTTTCTTTTCTTTTGGGGGGAGCTTTTGGTAGAACCCAGGGCTTCACACATTTGAGGCAAACATTCTGCCGCTGAGATATTCTCTAAGCCACTAAGTTTGTGAGTATTTTCACTTTAGGCCTTGAGCCACCTCACAGTCACAGATCTATCTCCCCTTTTACTTTTATATTATAATTTTAGTGATTGTCAGGTCCCTAAAGATGGTTATAGATTTCTGTTACAAAATACCTGAAGTAATCAACTTAAATTAGGAACGGTTTATTTTGGCACACAGTTTCAGAAATCTCAACCCGTAATTGCTTGACCTGTTACATTTGAGTCTCTGGCCATGCATCATGGTTGGGAGAGTGTGATAGGACAAAATTACTTACCTCACATCCTCTAGAAAGATGAAATGAGAGACGGATGGAGCTGGCCTCCAGGGAACTCCTTCAATGACCTAACTTCCTCCCAGTAGGTCCCACCTTCTCAAGGTTCCACCACCTCTTCATATCACCACAGCCTGAAAACCAGGCCTTTAACACATGACTCTTCAGGGAATACCTATCCAAACCATGTCAGATAGATACTTTTTTTTGGCAGGCTTTGCTCATTGGACTCGTGCTACAACTATAAAAACCAGATGCTTCTAGGAGTTTTGTTCTCCTACTTCCAGGATCAAGGAAAGACAAGGAAGCGCCCTAAGGATGTGTACCTGGGTTAAAGGTCTTAGTGAAGCAGTCAACAAACTCTCCACTTGGCTTTCCACATAGACTGTATCTACTGTAGTCACTGCACAAGCATTCCTGTACTTAAAAATGAGAAAAAGAGAATAATGAAAAGAAGGAAAGGGGAATAGGAGAATGCCACTATCTGAGCCAAGAATCTTGGGTTTTCCAGGTCACATGCAATATTTCATAATTTCAGGTTTCTTTTTAAAGGCTTGGTATTGTTGAGGCAGACTTAAATTTTAGATGCTAATTACTGTTGTATTATGGTAGGGATATATCAGAACCTTTCTGTACCTCAGTTTCCTCATCTATAAAATGAGGACAGAGCCAGGTCTAGTGGCACACACTGGGGGTAGGTGGATGAGGCGGGAGAATCATTTAAACCCAAAAGTTTGAGCTCAGCCTGGGCATTGTAGTGAGACTCTCTTCTCAAAAAAAAAGATAAATAAGTAAAACGAAGATAGTAAGAGTACCTCCCTCATAGAGTCATAAAGATTAGATGATTAGGCAAGGTAGCATGTAAAGTAAGTAAGCATGTAAAAAATGTTAGCTGTAATGATGAGAAAGGCAGGCTGCCTGAGCAGAGCTGGTGTATGAGCCTAGAGACTTTTCTATCTCTTAATCTACACAGCAACTCTTGTTTCCTAGCAACCATAACAGAGCACCCTGAGTACCTGGGACACTAACCATGGAAGCATAGGTAGGAAATGCTACACAGAGCCTGCGGGGTTGGAAGAAGGGAGCGCCACAGGATATCACAAAAGCAGTGCCCAGCTAGCAGTGGGAGAGGCAGCCCTGAGAAGAGGGACACTAAGAGCAAAAGGGGTGTCATTGAAGAGAGGGCCAAGGGAGCCCAGGGCCAGATCACCCACTGGTCACCTTGGCCCAGCAACTGTGACTATTCATATTCAGAGGAAGGAGGCTTGGGGGCAGACACATGAGTCTAGCTGAGGGCAGCTGAGCTGGTTGTGCTGACAGAAATTCACCCCTTCTAGGGAGCCAACAGGGTAGGCCGCACACACTGGGCAAGGCAGTTCTCATTTGAGAAGATGGAGGGTCAAACTCACTGGCTTCCACCTTCATCATCCCTGCTGCTGGCCAGCTGTAGGTAGAGCACACAGTCACATGTCATGGCCACAGTGAGGAAGGGGTTTGTCTATGTTCTCTACCAAAAAAAAAAAAAAAAAAGAAAGAAAGAAAGAAAGAAAAGAAAAGAAAAGAAAAATGGCTGAAACAAAACATCCCAGAATTATCTTTAGGGACAATATTGAAAAAAAGAGATTGATACACTCTGAAGTTTGAATTGCTGACATAAGAAAGCCTTGTCAGTTTCCCTCTTCCCTGTCCACATTCTTCTTGCTTGTAGTTGTTGCCCACCTGTGGGCGACTGAGTTGATACAGTACAGTAAGGATTCTGAAAGAGAAACTACAGTTATTAAAGGGTATTGCCGTCATTGTTCTGTTTTATGATTTACTGTTATTATTAATCTCTTACTGTGGCTAATTTTTAAAGTGACTTTAACATAGATATTACCACATGTGCATAGAACGAGCTATCATAGATAGAGAGCTTAGTACTAACCAGAGCATCAGGCATCTCTGGGCATCTTGTGGATGAGAAGGGACAACTGCACACAGTAGCTCCTACAGGCAGACACACTGGGTGTGCGTGGGCATGTTCATCATCCCGGTCTCTTTCCGTAGGAGGGAGACAGCACTCTGCCAACAGTGCCTGGTAGATATATCTCTATTTTTTTACAAGGTGACATCGTAGAAAAACATCTGCACCCTGCCTCTTTCACCATGGCTGTCCACTTTCAGATCATTTCCTGGGCTTGTGACACGTGGTCAAATGACAAAGAGTAACCGGTGAAATACCTCAGAGCAGGGACAGAGAAGAGCAAGCAAGGAAAATAGCTGGCACTGTGTGTGAGGGTGGCCCGGGGGCTGATGTTGAGGTAGGGGGTGGGCTGGGCAACTCTGAGTTCTCAAACCAAGAAGGGAAAATGGAGAGGAGGGAAATAAACCCTGTAGCTCATTATAAGTGAGCAAAATTGGATTCTAAATAACAGCACTTAATGCCAAAAACATTTTTTGGTCTAATTCAAGCAGCTCTCAACACAGATGTAGATTGGCATGACACGTGCAGCAGAACATAATGGAGCCAGAGTGGACCCCTATCCTGGAGGGTGACAAGCTAATGGTGACAAAGGTACAGGAGGCTTTTAATTCTGCTCCAAAAGTTGAGAGGATTCAAATCCTTCAGAGAAAGGGAGGAGGGGAGAGGAGAGCGGGAATGACGTTGGCAAGAAGTTGGTCACCAACAAAACTGGGTGGGACGAATAAGGAGCGTCATTTTCCTAATTTGTTTTAGCTTCTTGTACATTTGGAAATTTCTCCATAAGCCTCAAATGGTGGGGAGGGCAGAGTAAAGAGGGGAAAAGCTACAGGTGCAATTTATTGGAGCACATCTTGACCTTGTTAGTGGTGTTATATTGAGCATGCTGGGAAAGGGCTGGAGGGAGACCAAAATTTAATTATAAATGGGAACGAGAGGCTGGATGTATGGCTCAGAGGCAAAACACTTTCCTAGGATGCCTGAGTCCTTGGATTCAATCCTTAGCACTGTTGAAGCAGGGGAGGAAAGACCACCAGCGAGCTGGACAGATGCTGTAGAGACCAGTGAGCACCTTGGGGACTTACGAGCAAAAGCCATAGAAACCTCCAGAACGACATGAGGCATGTTCATCCCTTCTGCAAGTGCTTACCAGGTGCTGCCGTGCTCTACGCTCTAAGCCATGGTGCCTGAAGGGGACAGAAAGCATCTCTGCCCTCGCGGCATTGGTGCTCTGGGAAGGGGGCTGACCGTGGCTGGGCCGACTTGAAGAGGTGTCCCTGTAGCCCCTTTGCTGGAGGCTTCAGCTCTCTAAGTCAGCCTCTGCTATTGTTCC
Source organism: Ctenodactylus gundi (assembly GCA_004027205.1). NCBI lineage: Eukaryota > Metazoa > Chordata > Mammalia > Rodentia > Ctenodactylidae > Ctenodactylus > Ctenodactylus gundi. The sequence continues at coordinate 184,237 of PVKB01002827.1, read as the reverse complement.
CGCTCTTCGCTTGATTCTCCAGGCCAGAAGGTCATGAGTAGACTAGAGAGCTAGGACACCACAAGAGGGGAAGAGTGAAGTGCTAGCCACCAAGGTCACCCTTCCTCTGCTGAAAATCCAAACTTTTCCTCTCCTATCCTTTTCAGAGAAGTCTATTAACGCCAGCCCGCTCAACCTCACCGTGGAAGAACTGGCCACACTCTGAAAGGTTCACCTCTCCTTACGTAAAGGACAGCAAGTGACATCACAAGTATAGTATGGCAGAAGGCCGAGTCAGCACGCAAGGCTGATCAATGTGAAGTTAAAGCTTCGGGCTTTCTAGTGAGAACGTGTCAAGTCATGGGACCAGGAAGTGGCTGCAGGGAGTTTCTATGCCCTCCCTTCCCTCCTCACTTTGACCCTCACTGAGGGAGTGGCCTTAGCCCTGTCTGAAGACTGCCCCATTCCTGCCAGGGCACGTCCAGCCAACCCCCTTGCTCCTCTGCTCCCCTGGCTCTGCTTTCTACCACACTTTGCTCTGTCCTTGCCATCCCTCCCTGGGCTTCCCTACTCAGGAGGGCTGTGATCCAGTGGAAGCATGACCAGTCCCCCAAACAGGCAGCAGGAGATGGCATCTGCCCTGTGTCTGGCCCCCTGCAGTGTAGCCCAAACACTGGGATCTGGGGCTTGTTAGCCAGTTGTTGAAAAACTGCGGCAAGACTCATTTGTAAGCACCGTAATGAGACATCGCAGGATGGAGAGACTGGTATTATTTTTACACTTGGAGCTGACACCTGCAAACACCTGTGCAGATGCTGCTGGTCAGAAGAGGAGCCAGCGAGCATGGGGGTGGGGTCTATACTCTTGCCTTAATGGAGTCAGGTCATGTGTGGGGGCAGCAAAGCACAGGGAAGAGAGAGTGTCAGTACTTAGGCCCACCGTGTCTACGACATCGTAAAGAACTGGTCCATCCAACACGTGAGTGTGTCTGAACTCCACCACTGACTCCAGAGTGGTGTGAAAGAATCCTGGGAGCCTCCTGTCCTCTGACCCATGTGACTCCTGGGATCAGGGGCTGCATCCTGCTCTGCCACAGTGCGGGGCAGATGCGAGGCACCCTTCCATCTCTGAATCTCTGTCTCATTTCTGTTTGGGGTGGTTGCCTCGTGGGCACGTCCATTCCACAGCAAGACTCCAGCCTCACCTCTCGGGCCCCACCCTGCTGACCTCTGGGAGAGCATCCGTGCCTCCTCTCCTTCCCACGCCTGTTCTCTGACAGACTGCAGCCGCACGCCAGCTCTTTTCAGCTATGTTCTCTGCGGCCACTGGGCCACTCCCTCCAGGCAAAGTGCTGAGGAGACATTCTGCTGCACATCCATATTTAGCCACATTGTGCAATAGAGTGACAACAGTGTTCTGCACTCCAGGTACACCTTGGATCAGAGGAACATGATGCACTCAGCAAACAACAGCCATGGAGAGGAAGGACTGTGCCACCCTCAGACTCCCAGGCTCACAGCCTGAGAGGCTGAGCCACAGAAGTGTGGCACAACCAGTGTCTCCTCATGAGCCAGGGAGCTGCTCCAGAAAGGTTTTCACCAGACCTGCCTTTAGGCATTCTTGTTGTCGCTCCCTCCCTTTCTGGCACAGAAACATTTCCTTGCTCCCATAATTGTCCCTATGCCCAGCTGTGCTTGGAGTGTGGCTTTGCAGCCTCCAGGGGCAGGGCAGCCTTGCCGGAAGCACAGCAATGCTGCCTGCACTGCATTCACATCTCTGTGGTGCCGCAGGTCCAGAAGAGGCACTTCCACCCCAACCCACACCTTGGCTGGACAGAGCAAGGGGAGGGCTGCCAAAGGGCAGTGGAATGTTGAATGGAGAGGTCAGTCCTCTTCCAGCTCTTTGATGACACCGAGAAGCCAAACAGATGCTCGAGTTCGTGGGTGTCCTGGAACAAGAGGGTGGCTAGGGGTGAGAGAGTCCATGGTAAGAGGTCCTCAAAGACTCCTCGGGCTCAAGCAGGATCTGTCTTCTGAGAAAGATCAACTATGTCTTGTGTCTTTTCATTCTGCCACCATTGATACTTGACGCTCCCTGGTGGAGGATGCAATCAATGGTGGTGGCAAGAGTTTTTGCACCTCATCAATGGCAGAGCGGCCACAGGTGACACTCACCAGGATGGGCTTCAGCTGTGTAGTGTGCCTGGCGGGGTAGGAGAGTGCTGGAACAGGAGGCAGGCTTTGAGATTCTCAACCACCCAAGTCTATCCTAATACCTACCCCATCCCATACATGGACATGACTTCATGGACAGGTGATCTGCATGCCCTGTCCCCTTAAGTCAATGAAACCAAGGAACTGATTAACACAGGCTACACATGTGCAATATATACAAGTTCCTCCACCATTAACATACAGTGGAAGTAACGGGGAGTGAACTGAGACCAGTGCATGAGACGTAGTACCACTGCCATCAAGGAGTCTGTAATTGTTGCACCCTCTGGGGGAAGCCAGCCACCCTGCTCCACACTCAGTGGCCCTGCCCTTCCAATTCTGCTGCCTCAACTAGTACCAGCTGCCCACACTGGTGAATGAGCCATCACAAGAGCCATCTGTTTAGCCCTGTCGCGTTACTGGATGAGTGCAGCACCAGCCAGGGGAGGAGAATGACCACAATGGCAAAAGATACCCCCCCCACACACACACATACACACAAGGATGTGGCAAGGATAACCGGGCGACAACACTTCTGAACTTCTGTCAACAGGGCAGAGGTCATTATTGTTTCTAAGCTCCATGGGAGCGATGGTGCAACATGACTAAAACACCACAGAGAGGTTCCAGGCAGAAGAGTGCCATGAGAGACTCGATCAGGTCACCGTATAGAGAGCAGCTGTGGGACAGGGCTGCCACTGTGGAAGAAGGCCACCCCACCATGAGCACCTGCTGCATGAAGGCATTGTGGTACTCAGTGAGACACCAGATATGAGACACCCCACAGTGTCTGCTTCAGAACAGAGGCTCAATCAGCAGCAGTCACTAACTTTATCACAAGGTCAGCTAGTCAAAGGTGCTATGAGAAGTCAGGAAAGGCTATGCAGGCCTATCATCCCAGCACTCTGGGAGGCTGAAGCAGGAGGAGAACAGATTTAGGTCCAGTTCCCCCAACTTAGTGACTTACAGAAATTCTGTCTCAAAATTGAAAATTAAACATGGGCTGGGGCATACAGCTCAATGGAAGGCCCGAGGTTCTATCCTCAGTACCATCATTAAATAAATAAAATATAAAAAAAGCTTTCGATGCTTTGTTATCTAAAAGTAGGTTCAGCAAAGGGAATCGAAAAATCAAATAGCAATGGCTTAAGTAAGGGGTTTTTCTGTTGCAAAAAGGTCTGCGACTAAGCCGTTGAAGAGTTTTTTAGGGACCCGTATGACAATAGAAACTCAAGTCCCTTGTGATTTTGGGTGATTTTGTTACATGTAGCTTCCATTCTCAAGGTCATCTCAATGGCTACTACAGGGTCAGCCATTACATCTGAATTCCAGCATCTTGAGAGAAGGAAGGGAAAATTATGCTTCTCATATTTAACAACATTAGAAGTAATGCACACCGCTTTCATTTGCATCCTATTGATCCAAACTAAGTCATACCAACCTGCAAGGGAGACTGAAAGATGTAGTCTTTACCCTGTATAGCCAAGTACATAGGTAAAACATGAAAGGTCTTTTGTTTTTGTTACTTTACTAAAAGAAAAAGAGGTGTAGGGGGGAAAATGAACATTCTGCTACAAATGCCAAATCTCATGTATTACCTATCAAGTGACTGAAAGCCCATGTTTCCAATGGAAATTACCAGGCAGAGACTTGGATCAGACTCCATCCCTAGGGTTCTGCCTGTTTCGCTCACAATTTGTAGACCTGCGGCGCTGTCCGCTCCTGCCGTGGTTGTGCTGACCAGCTCTCTAGAGCCTGAACATGCCTCGCGTCCTTGCCACGTGGGAGCAGCCGCTTCGTGCCTCAACCCAGCTGGGCTTCTCTTGAACTCTACCATGAGATATGAAGGGACCTCACAGCATCTGTGTTAGAGTTTAAAGTTGAGGTGTGTCCTGAAGATTCATGATTGACGGCTCGATTCCAACACAGCAATATTGAGAGGCACAGCCTATGGAGGTACTGAACTGTGAGGCCATTGACCGAATTAACTCATCTAAGAGTCAAGGCTGACTGAGTTGATAGGAGGCGGGGCCCCTTAGGAGGCAGTAGGCCACTGGGGGGAGTGTGTCTGAAAGGTACATCTTTCCCTTGGCCCCCTCCTCCTGTACTCATTCATTCTTTCTCTGATTCTTAGCTGCTATGAGTGAGACTACTTTCCTCTGCCATGCCCTCTACCATGATGCTCTCCTCAGAAATAATGGGGCCAGTTGACCATGTACTGAAATCTCTGAAACCAGAAACCAAGAAACTGATTAACGCAGGCTACACATGTGCAACCAGAAGGATGGGGGAAACCTTTGATCAATACTAGATGGGGACAGATGGATAAACTCTCCTCATCTCCTGCCTACAAGGCTGTCCTGAGGTATAGTCCTGCAAGGTTGGATAGCAGAGATTAATAACAAGCAGAAGACAGCTCATTTAGGAGCACTCTGAATTGCTGTGTCTCGTGTCTACTCCTTCCCTCTCTTCCCTCATGCCTGTCCTTTGAATAGCTCCCTAACATGAAATAGAATACCATATGCATTGCCCTCTGGCTCTGTTTTCCTCCTCTCCCTCCAGACTCCCTGAGCCTCATGCCCCATTGTCAGGAAGGCAACTGAACCCCAATTTAGGAGGTGTAAGAAACTATAATAGAACAAAAATCAGTCTCCTGGAAGGTCAAGTGAAGCAATACTTGGTCTAAGCCTTCCTGTTCTTTTTATTTGAGTCAAAAATCAGCCTCCCAAATTTAACAAGATTTCTAGTAATTTTGGGTGGAAAAAAAAGCATTGAAAACATTTTAAATAACTATTTCCAATCAGAGTCTCTCTGAAAAAAAAATCCACTTGCGGAGTTCCGTTTTAATAGACTGAATGAAATATATGAGGAAACAGAACGGTAAAATCCAGACTGGTCTCCCACAATCCTCATCCTCGTTTCCTTGCCATGACCTCATGCGTGTATTTGGAGCTCTGCATTTTTCTAGTCCTCATCAGAGCATCCTGGTCATATCTATACCACCTGTGCAGAAGAAGTTGAGAACAGTACTAACCCTTTTTATGGTGAGCTAATTTTCAGTGTAGATCCTGCTCACAAAGAGGTGATATCCGTTTCTTAAAAAAGAGAAGACCGTAAAAAGCTTAGAAATATTACACTCTGGTTCATTCCCTCCATTTTCATTCATCAACCTACTTAGGATTTTAAAGCATTTGGAGGACATTCAGTTAAAAGAAAATGAGTTTAATAACTAAATGGGGTCATTTTGTGGAGATTATACTAAATTAGATCATTTGCTTCTAAAAGAGTAGTCCAATCTAATGGGACCCAAGGAACCAAATGTTTGTAATCTTTTGACCCCAGAGAGGAGACCCCACTATTTGGAGCAGTCAAAGGGTGCTACAGTGTGACTCTAAATGTCCCCCAAAGGCCTGCGTGTTAAAGAGTTGGTCTCCTGAGTGGTGCTATTGGGAGGTGGTGAAAACATTAAGAGTTGGGCCCAGTGGGAGGAAGTCAGATCCTTGGCATGTCCTTGACTGAGACTGTGGGCCTCTGGGCTCTTTGATTTTCTGTCTTGTTCATTTTACTGGCCATGGGGTGAAAGGCTCGCTCTATCACGATTCCACCATGCAGCCACTATCCAAAAACAACAATTGTTCATGGACTGAAACTTCCAAAACTGTGATCCAAAATAACCCTTTCCTCTTCATAAGTTGGTTATCTTGAGTATTTTGTTACATAAATGGAAAGCCGACTAGCACAAAGGGAAAAAGCAAATCCCAACTTACTCAGAGGTGTAATTTCAAAATTTATTCAATAGTGACTGCACCTTCAGATCTTGAAATATCCTGTTGTGATTTCAATCTGGAGTGTCCTCCAAAAGCCTCATGTATTTGAATGTAGTGCGTTAATTGTAGAACTGCATGTGATTGGGAGGTAGGTTTGGCTGTGAAGGGTGAATGCTTGGGGTTTGACCTGAAAGGACTGTGTCGACTTGTTGAGGTGGAGAGTTGCCCAGGGCAGAGGTTTCAGGTTTGCATTATTGATTTATGAGCCATGAAGTGAGAGAAGGGCACGCACCCACATTGAATATGGGAGGCCCAGTCGGCAGATTAAGTCAAATAAAGGAAGGAAGGAAAAACACCGTTGTAGCTTCTTCCTGGAAAGACTCTGGCCTTACCTCAGTCTTCAAACATTGACTTGCTCCTATTTCACTTGGTTTTTGTCTTCAATGGGGTGAGAAGCTCTCCAGCCTCTGCCATGTGCCTCCACCAGTGCCAGCTGCCTGTAAATGAACAGTGTGACTTTCTGAATTGGTGAGCTAAACAAATCTCTCTCCCTTAGATTGTCGATGTTGAGTATTTTGACCCAGCAAAGAATAAGTAACTAGAACACTTATTGATTAGATGTTGTAATAGTCCTTTTCCTCGTTAATACAAAGTTACCATGGTATCTTATACAAGAGTTTAAAGGATTTAATTTTATTCTAATAATCATGTGATAAGTTCTTTAAACCCATTAACAAAGTTGAAACAATACCAGTAGTTTGTAAAATGTGAACTAGAGATTGTAGAATTTTTTTTCTTCAAAAGTGCCATTTTTCCTTTAATCTTTCACTACCTGTTTTATGCAACTCTGATTTTGTAACAAAACTGAATCATTTCTCAAAACTCTTTCCTTAAGTCAGCATAGTCAAGTCTGATTTCCATGTGTATTACTGTAGCACATGGATTCATTCTGTGTCATCCTATTGAAACTGGTTAACATAGTATGAACTTAACAAGCCATTTCTCAAAAACATCTTTGGCTACACTTTTTGGCTGCACAAAAAGTTGAGGAAATCGTGAGCATTTGAAAAAAGCATTCACTTTATTTCTTACTTCTTCCAAAACTGAGGATCCCTGGGTACCCCCAAAGTATTCTCATCATTTATTGCTAATACATCATGTGACGGGAGCATAATTATCCTCAGAATGGTTGCCCACCCCGACGTCATGGCTTTCCTATTTGGAAATGTTGACTTTCAGTTGGCAGACTTTTTCTGTCTATCACACGATGACCAGCCACTGTGTATTCAGAGCATATGCTGTCAACTGACACCACAGCTGCCAGCTGTGGGTATGCCTCGCAGGCTGGCGCGGGTTCATCCCAGGCTCTGTGGGTGGGGAAACAGCAGCAGGGTAAAGCAACATCATCAAGGTGAATAGGTGAAATTCCGCTCCAACTTTAGAAGTTTTTCTTAGGAAAAATAATCTTTTTTCCCTCCCTTGGCTCTCCTTCTCTGGTGTTTTCCTGAACCTGAGAAATGTGTTTGCTCTTTGATACGCCCACCTTCAAAACGAAGTCTTGCTACTCGGCCAGATTTTCTGCTGCGCCAGCCACTAGGAACAAACACTAGGGTTCATGGCAACCACAGGCACATGCGTGCATGCATGGGTGTGTGTGTGTGTGTGTGTGTGTGTGTGTGTGTGGCATGTGTGTATATGTCTGGGTGATGTGCATATGAGTTTGTATGTCGTGTGTGTATATATGCATCTGTGTATGAATGTGTACATATCTGTGTATGGTATTGGTGTGCATATGTGTGGCATGTGTCTGGATGTGTGCATTTGTGTGTGGTATATATGTGGCATGTATGTGTGTGGCATGTTTGTGTGTGGCACACGAGTGTCTATATGTGTGTATGTTGTATGTCAGCATATGGTATATAGGTGTATATGTGTGTCTCTGTATGTGTTTGTGGATGTGTTTCTTTCCCTCCAGCCTCCAGAGCCTTCAGCCAACACAGTCTGAACATAAATCCACATCTCACCCCAGTACAAGGAAGTGGAACGATGGAAACAATCCAGGTCCTTCTTCATGATCAGAAAGACCAAGGAAAGAAACTGTGTCTAGCTTGAAACCCGCCCTCCCAGATCGTCAGTCTTCAAGACTGAAAGAAGGTAACCTTTGTTAAATATCACGCTGCAGTCTTCAGCGTGTGACTCATCTACATTATTCTCCTTCATTAGGGAGAGAAAATGCTTTTCTGTGTTTAATTAATGCCAGCAAGTCGGCAGTTCCAGAGAGGTGGATCCTCATTAGTCAAGCAAGGTTTCCATTACGCAGAAGGCACGAAGGGAAGGATTTTAGCTTCTCCTGTATCAGAGGCCAGAGTCTGTGCTAGGTCGGAGCAGAGTGCTACGGTGCTACCTGGGAAAATCAGAGAAGACTTGCAAAACCTGGACTAAATCCCTCGGCTTCCTTATCTGGGGAAGGAAGGTGTGGAGTGGAGCCCAGGGTTTCTGCTAGTTCACAGATTAGACGACTCCATAAAGTTTATCAGTATTACTAGGAAGTCCCCACTGGAAATCTGGGTTAATAGACAACTTGCAGACTTCGTCTCCTGACACCACTCAGAAAAAAGAGAATCCAGAGAGAAAAGAGTTCAATCTACCTACGTCAGTGGCAATAAATAAGGGTTTTGTTGTTGTTGTTTTTTAATGGAAGAGGGGTAAACTCAGGCAAAATTGTGGTAACAAGAGTTTTCCAGCTCCTATATAATCCTTCTCTTTTACCAATCTCAGTAAAGGATTTAAAATCAGTAACTTACAGTTCAAATGGGTTTGAAGATCACTTTTTTCTTCAAAGGCAAATGGGAGTTCGTTATTTTTGATTGTGCAGTGATTGGCTCCCCCTACTCCCACCCTTAGAGGAGTTACAGGCCAGAGCTGGCTGGCAGGAGGAAGTAGATATGCCCAGCTGGATTTTTAGATCTCAACTTGATTGCCTGATGTCTGGTTGTCTGGGCTCTGGAGGCTGTGGATACCTATGTATTCTCAATCTCTCTCTCTCTCTCTCTCTCTCTCTCTCTCTCTCTCTCTCTCTCTCTCTCCACTTTCTTTCTGGGGCCACACCTTGCTTAATAGAACTGTCAACTCAGATGCTTCCAGCCCCACCCCACTCTCCCAGCCAAAATGCTCCTTCCTAAGGGAGTCCCCCGAAGGAACCAAGGAGCTCATTTGGTAGACCGCTGCCCTCTCTCATCCTGGAGCCAGCCGGAGTAGCCACAGGCACATGAGCATGAGCGACAGCTTCCTTCTTCTCTTGGCTTGTTTACATCCCATTTGCTGAGGCACCTGGCAAGTCCTCCCCACCCTTTCAGCTGCATGGCTAGCAGCTTGTGTTTCCAGGTGCTCATGTGCTCAAGGAGATGGCCAGGAGATTTTAGAAGTATAACTTGCCTCCAGCCAGGAGTTCCACCTGTCCTAGCCGCACTGAGGATGTGAGAAAACATGTCCTAATCCAGCCCCAAGCACTCCCAAGTAGATCGCTTCTCCTTCCAAGAAGAAAGAGGAAGGAGACAGGGAGGATTTCCCACCACCGAGCAGTGGGCACATTAAGCAAAGGGTGCTGCTGGTGAAAGAGGAAACAGGAAGTCTTCTAGTTCTTGTGATAGACAGACCCAGCTGGAAAGGACAGAATTTCCAGCAGGGGGCACCAGACCATGCGTTGCTCCAGAGACTGAGGTCACAGGAGGGTCGGGCCCCACACCCCAGCCAGGACTCCTCTGACTGGGGTGGTGGTGTTGTTGGGAGGTGTTGATTACAGGAGTGGCAAAGACAGGAGAAATCCTGAATCACTACCAGGCACTTAGTTGGCCACGTGGCACCGTAATCATGCACTTAGTGAGCTGGTGCCAGTGCCCTGAGCCATTTCCTGATACAAAACAAATATTTGAGTTTGCCGAGCAGAGTGAATCTGCAGAACATTTGGTCACTTTTTGCCATCTTCTCTGCTGCATCTAGAAGTGTTGGGGGAGCTTGATTTGTAGAAGTCAACCTAAAAACCTTGTTCCTCAGTATCTGGCCTTAAAAGCCAGTAACTTCAGACTTTAAGAATGCTTTCCCTGCCTAGGTGGCTCAGTCTGCAGTTGCTCTTCTGTTTTGTTTGTATGATAAGTGCCTAGGCAGAATTTTCAAAAGTTCCTCCTCCTCCTCCAATCAGAAGTGTCAGGAAGTGACCCTAGGCAGCCCGGGTCACCCCAATGCCAGCTAAATATTTTCCACTCAGAGCTGGAAGCAGGCAGATACAAGGCTGTTTGGAAGGCACAGATGCTGGTTCTATCTCTGTTGCAGGACTGATATGTGATGAGGGTAACTTATATCTCTAGGCATCAGTTTCCTGACCTGTAAAACTTTCTGTAGCACTAAGCCCTTAGACTTGACCATTTCTGGAGTAAGATGTCTGGGACCAACTCCAAGGCCAGCCTGGAGTTTGAGTTCTCTTGTGTGGGGAGGGACTTAGGAGTAGATATCATGTCCTCTACCTGAGTCAGAGGTCAGGCTCTGGCATGAATGGAATCAGTTCTCAGGATGACCTTGACATTCCATGGACTTTTCAAATGATTTTCAAGTCACATTTCCTGGTCTATTAGAAAAAAAAAAAAATCAACCACCAAAAAACATCCTAAACTAGGAGAACAAGCAAAGAGGGAAACTTTAAAAAGTAGAAAAATCAAATTCCTGAGAGCGATTGTTGGACTGCAGCCTTTGTACACCGAGGCTGCCGTTGTTCAATACTTGTATCTCCAAAAACTGTCTCCTTCTATCCCCCATGCACCCTCAAGATCACATTTCTCTGCCTCTTAGCATTATCTGCCAAGCCTCGAATTTAATCAGCCTTTTTTCTTCATCTTGGCAACTGAAACCTTGGGCTCAACTAGATTGAGGCTGTATAAGTCCTACAGCTCAGAAAGGGAATTGAGTCAGCAGAAGGACTCTGACTCAGCACTCCACAGTGGAACCGATTGTCCAGTCCTGAGTTTGGCCCCATTATCATTAAAATGCAATGCCCAGTAAGAACCACAAACTTCATACATATAATTATGAATCAAGGTTTTTAAAAGGCGAGAGGGCAAGAGATGGGAATCTGCATCATTCTATCAGCAATTACTTTACACTTATTATTACAGTAGCAGAATTGCTCATGACCTGCTCATGGAGATACAGACACACACTCCCGGCAGACCTCTCAGGCTCTACCCTCTCTTAGTGCAGAGGTAAAGCCCACCACTCATAATAGGCCAGAGAAGAGAATGTAGAAATAGTTGGAAGGATTTTATGTGTTTATCAACTCCTACTCCTTACCATAACCTTGTGCTTTTATTGCTTAGTATTTTGTGCAGTAAGTCATTCAAACAAATGCTTTACTATTATGGGAATAAAAAGAGAAATCAACAGGTATTAAAAATGTTAAGTCACCACAGGGGCTTGGAAGGCATCACCGATGGTGGATTTAAAGAACTGGGTGAAGGGCACATCTCTGAGAACTAGCAGTGTGGAATTCTGGAGATTGGTTTCCCCCAAATTATAGCTCTTTACTCTAGAAATAAAGAACTAAAGGAAAATACAGTAGAAATGGTAAAATCGCTAATGATCTTCAGGAGTTCTCCACCCTGGCTGTACATGAGGAACGCTTGGAGAATAAAAATTAGTCATGACTGGGATCCATCCATGGAGGAAGGATTTCTTGAAGGAGGGGTTCAGGTAGTAATGAGTAGCCACGTGAATGGTTCCCCTTAGGATTTTGGTGCACAGAGAGACTAATACCACCAAAATATACTAAATCCTCTAATGCTTCACTGAAGAAGGAAGTCAAGAGAAATCCCCGAAATCTAATAGTAATTCCTGTGATGACATGCTAATATTAAAGCCCAGTATATAGGTAAGGACACCAAAGCTTAAGGAAATGCAGTAACTTGCCCAAGGCCAACAAACAAGGATCTAATTGTGAAAGGCTCATACCCCAAGATAATCTGGGAAATAGGAAGTCACAGTCTGACACTCAGGTTGCTGTCTTCAAGTAGAGAAGCAAACAACTAAAATTTTAAGGCATGACATGACAACCACCACAGAGCTACAAAGTGTGCAACAGAAGAAAGGCTCTGCGTAGGGGAGTCAGACCAGGCCCTGGAGAAGGAGCTCTGGGTTGTGCTAGGTAGGAACAGCCACAGAATATCAAAAAAAAAAAAAAAAAAAAAAAAAAAAAAAAAAAAAAAAAAAAAAAAAAAAAAAAAAAAAAAAAAAAAAAAAAAAAAAAAAAAAAAAAAAAAAAAAAAAAAAAAAAAAAAAAAAAAAAAAAAAAAAAAAAAAAAAAAAAAATTAAAAATCCAATAAAGAGCTGAGAACTGGCAAAGAGCCCAGTCAATTGGAGGTTTAAAAGTAATCTAAGGGAGTTCTCCTAAATTATGGGAGCTTTAATAGGATCTAGGAGGCTACCGGGTACCCTTACAGGTATCTGAAGAGGGTGTGCGGAGGCACAGTGTCCCTGGAGGAGCCACGCCAGCCAAGAGACTGCAGAAGGTCCTGTACAGGGCTGACCAAGAGCAATGGACTTAAGAAAAAAGTCCTGGGACATCTGGAAAACTATTTTGTCCAGCTGTGAAGTGTGGCCTTGCATTGATGTACTCTGTATTCTCCTGTGAAGCCCAACTTATTGTCAGGAACCACAGCTCTGGCCAGGTTGGACTACTGACTACCCTGATAGATAGTTTTTAACTTTTTCAGCTATAGTTTCTAAAATAATTTTTAATGGAAATAAGATGTTTCCCTACTTATTTTGGATTCCTGTTGCTAGTGTATTTATTTAGATATTGTATTTTTTGTTACCCTTTATGAAAATGATATTTGATATTCCCATTTTAAAAAATGTTGAGAAAATGAAAACACAGGATACTGGGCAAGGTGTGATATCTTCATATTTCCAGAAGGCAGACCATTTCAAACTTTCCACTGGAGAACTTGCACTGGGACCTGAGGTCCTGGGCTGTGGTCAGTTGTAACCAATTATGAGTTTATATTCTTTGCAAAGTCTTAAAATTTTATGTAAGTTCTACATTCTCAGCCCTTCTTGTTAGAATATGCCTACTTTATCCCATGATTGTGGTGTGACTTCTGAATTCCCCCCCCACCCCCGCACCCCCCATCACAAACCTCCTTTTGCTAAGGGACGCTTTTGGTGGCTTCTACCAACTACTGGATTGTTGACTGGATTACTGAGTCACCTGAAAGGCAGCTTTAAGCTGTCTACTTCACTGTGATCAACAAAACCAGTCTGTAGGCCTTACATGCATTTTTTTTTTCTGAAGAAGCTAATAGTTGGCAGATGTTAATATAATACATATGTCAGAGCACCACTTGATGGAGAAAGATTCTTCAACTAAAGATACTATTAAAAGTTCAAACACCTTCTCCATAGTGTAAAATCTACACAGGAGTGAAGCTGAGAAGGAAAAGTGAGAGAGAGAGAGAGAGAGAGAGAGAGAGAGAGAGAGAGAGACCTGGTTATTTTGGCAGGTACAGATTGACAGCAGAAAACTATTCTTGATTGATTGTATTTATCCAAAATAGATATTTACTTTAGAGCCTCATTCTTACATAAGAGGACAGCTCTTGCTCCAAAGGTTTATGATGTCTCAGGTATATTTGCAGTTTTTCCTTTTCAGGGCCCTGGCTTCAAATCATTCAGATCCTCACATCTTACACATCCCCTTCAGCTCAGTTTTTTAAAAATGATTTTCTTCTGTTCGCACCTCTTACATAGCTTATTCCCTTCTAGTTTGTGTGTATGTGTGCGTGTGTACATGCATATGACCATGTGTAGTTACGGGTGCTGGAGATTGACCTCACAGCTTATGCACACTAAGCACAGCTATGTCGCTGAACTATGCCCCATGGTCCTATTTACATGAAGGAATTAAGAGAATTCATCTTTCCTCCGCATCTGCTGCTTCTCAGACTTGTCCCGGGGTGTTGCCTCTTTAATGGAATATTAATGTCAGCGTTCTCTAAGTCTTGACTCTTTTTTCTCACCTGAACTGAATGTGGGCCACTTGCCTCCTTTGTTGTTGGAAGCTGGCTTTCCTCTCCATGACCAGATAGTGCTGTAGAGATTCCCCTGAGGGGACCAAAGGGGCTCCTTGCCAGTTCTCTTGCTCTGATATCAATCCCTCCCTCTCAATGACCAGGTTCCATAGTTTGTCATGGTGTAGGGTTTATTCTAAATGTGGCAATTATTAATCTATTTTCTTTCTTGGTCTTGCCAACCTACAAATAAAATGGATTTGTTGCTTGTTAAGAATATCTTGATTTTGATATGCTCTATCAGAGACTTGCAGTTACAGAAACACTCCAACATGAGCTAAGAAGAAAAAATTGTGCTGTCATATCCTGCTATTCACTTCCTGTTTACTGATTAAGACTTGATCAACCTGTACCTGCTTCTGCCCAGGGCACATTCAAGTCACCATCATCCAAATCATCGGATGACTATTTTGATAGGCAGAAGAAAGAGTAACTTCTCTCAGCCCTTGGGGACAAATTTAGGAACATGGTTTGCCAAAATTATGTCCTATTCCAAGGAATTGGGAAGAAACCAGACGGAGGTGAAAGGGTAAAGATCTCTGGATTGGAAGTGGACATACAAGGAGTCTCAACACTGCAAGGCTGGTAGTGACAAAAACATCACTGGCAAGAATTGTTTGTTATTCCATGGTGTCACCTGAGCCTAATACAATGTCCTGAGAGGAACACTTTCTGGGGCCACTTTGGGGGAAATTGCAACTATGGTTGTATCTATTACATGATGTTATGGTTGGATATGGCAAAATGCTTGAGCGAAAGACTTGGAAGCTAGAGGGAAAATGTGGGCTTCCAAAGAGTGGGGCTCAAGGGGCATGAAAAAGAAGAGAATTGTACTCCCTAGGTCAACTCAAAGTCCAGGCTGGTTGGGCTGAGGCCCGGCTATGTACCCAATCAAGCCCTTCACTTCCTTGCAGGCGAGATGGTAGCTGCTTGAGGAGAAGTATCTCATGTCAGCAGGAGGGTTGCAGAAGGCCATGTGAGGCTTCACTGTGGGAGAGCACAAGTGCAGATCCCAGCCAGAGTGGATCTCTCTGGACTCTGTGCTCACCAGCTCCCAGAGGTTCTGCTCATGACAGTAATTACACCACCAGAGGACACTGTTATTTGTACTCTAACTACCCACCATCAGCCTCTCCAGAAAGCCACTCCAATGGCTTCCCAACCAACAATGAAAAATTGTTAATGGATATTTCTTTCCTGAATTAAATATGATTTTATAAGGAGTATATCCAGGGAAGAGGCTTTATTTCTTGGTCCCACGTCATTAATGGAAGAGCCAATCAAGTGCAACACTTAGTGAAAGCCATTTAGAACAGACCCTCTTGAACACTCCTCATGAAAAGGGGCCTGGAGTCACATTGTACAAAGATTTTTCTGGGAAGCTAGGCCTCCACTGATGCTGGTCTGAGTGACTCACCATTCTCTACATGTGAATGAGATTTCGTGTTGTCATGGTTACAGCTAACAGTAATTCCATTCAACATAATGACATCTGTATACATCAATGGTGACATCAGAATCGACCCCTTTGTGCCTGAGGAGAAACACTGATGCCTGTTTTTGGAGATCCTATTGGAGTACTGTGACGTTCCAGGCATCTCAGGGCTCTCGTACATTTATTTCATTCATAGTTATTAAAACCTACTGTGTGGTAGACACTATCTGGACCTAGAGATAGCACAGTAAATAACTCAGTGTCTGTCTTTAAGGAACTTAGAGTCTGGAAGGAAACAAGCCCAACTAGTCAATCCCACAGGGCGATGGCATCATTAGCAGAAAGACACTGCCAAGGCCAACCCTGGAGGATACTCTGTTCAAACAAGCAGTTCTGGTTTGTTTGAGTTACAGAAAATGGAATGCATTCCTTTCCTACTAGTGCTACAATGAATTACTACATTAGTGACTTAACATGAATTTATGGGTTAGAATTCTGACAAGTGTCTTGAGGGACTAAAATCAAGGTGTTGGAAGGCCTGAGGTCCTTTTCGGAGGCTCCAAAGAAAAATCAATTTCCTCTCTTTTCCCAGCTTTCAGAAGCTGCCTACACTCTTTGACCCCTTCTTCAGTTTCACACCCAGCTAGGCTGTATCTCTGACCAGTTTCATAGTCACATCTCACACTGATTATGGATACTCAGAGCTCTCTTTAAAGAAATATGATTAGGTATTAGATCCCATTCACACAAACCAGGCCAATTCCTTGTGGTCTCAGGACCTTGAATTTAATTATATCTGCAAGATAATAAGATCCACAGGTTGTAAGAATCAGGACATGGACATCTTGGGGAGCCATTGTCCTGCTTACTACACTGAGGAAAGACTTGTCACAATATACCTCTATGCATGTATTTTTGGTCTTTAATATGTTTTGTAGGTTCTTTTTCCAATTCTTACTCTCCTGGAGAAGTTGGTATGTGAAAAGACTATTTAGGTATGTCAGTAGTAGGTATAGTACACACTGGGCAAAGTTGGGGATGGGGCAGGGTTGCTTCAAAATCTCCCAGTGGAATATGGAGTTTGGGAGAGAGCAGCTGTATTTTAGTTTATATTTTAAATAAATAAAAATACTTTTGTCATCAAAATATCAACTGCAGAAGGTGAACTTCATCCAGATGTTTTTGATCAGCAGAGCTAAGCTGGTCCTGTGGTACCAATGGCTGTGATCAGAGCAGGGGCAGGGCTAGACTGGGGGGTTTATTAGAGTCTCTCAGGGAGATCGAAAAACCCAGAATAAAAAGCTTGCACCTGTTCTCCCCAGGTCCACTTTTCCCCAATTTAACTGTTTGCCATTGTTTTCCACCCAGTGACAGTCTCCTTTGAAGGCTCCTAGGCTGAAAGCATCTAGTATCATAAACACCTAACCTTTTAGTTGGCCTGGCCCACATTGAGTGTAAAGAGGAATTAATTGTCTTGAGACACATGTAAAACATCTAAATAGTTGACACAATCAAGTTTTTAAAAATGTAAAAACTTCTCAATGTTTTAGGAAAGTTTAGGAATTTCCATTGGGCCACATTGAAAACTGTCCTGGGCTGTGTGAGTCCTATCGGCCGCTGGATGGAGAAATCTGGTCTAGTTCACAGCTGCAGCTCCCAGGCAAGTATTGACAATACCTGCGTGTTCCTCAGCAAGTGTTTGCTAAATGAATCAAATAAAGTAAGGGACTGTGGTATGGGTTACTTCCCCTCAGAAACCTGTCATAGCTCTCCATTGTCCACTGAATAAAATGTACTTATTCCAAATGTCTCTCTCTCCATTCCCTAATATCAATCCTACTCCTGTGTCCAAATCCTCATCTCTCTCAAGGCTGGATTAGTTTGCTAGGTCTAACGTAAGAAAGGACCAAAGACTGTGTGGCTGAAATGATGGGAAATTGTGTTCTGGAGAGTCAAAGCTGGAAATCAAGGCTCTACCAGCACTGATTTCATCTGAGGTTCCTCCCCAAGGTCTATTGATGGCTATGTTCTGTGTCATCACGGGCTTCTCTGCCTGTGTTCAGATCTCCTTCTCATATAAATAGGACAGCGGTCATATTGGATGAAGGTCCACTCAGATAATGCCATTTGAAGTTAACTACCTCCCTATGACCCTATCTTCAAATGTAGCCACAGTTTGAGACACTACAGGTGAGTGCTTCCATTTACAGGTTTGAGGGAGCACAATTCAACCCCATAACAAAGGCCTGTTTCACTACTTCCTTTATAAATCTTCTCTGAATACTCATCTTTCCTCATCTCCTACCTTCCTATTTTCTCTCTACCTTCTTTTTCCTCACAGCAAACACACACACACACACACACACACACACACACACACACACACACACACAAAGTCATTTCTCATCTCTAAATAATTATAACACTAAATGTTCTTCTTATATTTGCCACTTTTTACCTTGCATATACAGGTCCAGCATTCTTAATCTAAAATGTTCAATTAGTAAAATTCACCCAAATAATGCAACATCTTTAAAACTCTAAATTATGTAATACTTTTAGTTCCAAGCCTTTGAGATAAGTGATGTCCTGTATAATCTGATATTAACTTTACCTGTATTGTATGACCTTTTCCTGTATTTGTTTTTAGAGACAGGATCTCATTCTGTAGTCTAGTCTGAACTCACTATGTAGGCCAGACTGGTGTGGAACTCACAGCACGCCTTCTGCTTCAGCCTCCTGAGCTCTGGAATTATTATAGGCATATGTCCCCATGTCTAGATTTTGTGGTGCTGGGGAATCAAACCCAGGGCATCATGCTTCTTAGGCAAGCACTCTAATCACTAAGATATGCGTCCCAGATCATCCTGTATTATTGCATGTGTTATTTACTTGACTAAAATGATAGCTCCTCCTGGAAAGGCTATCTCTACGTATTCTCTGTCTGTCTTTCCACCTCTGCCTCACACACAAGCTTGATATAACATAGGAAACACTCAATAAATATCTGATGAGTGAGTGAAGATGGTGTAACTATAAAATGATCATGTAACACCTGTTCTGGAGATGGTCTGCCTGGGCATGACCTTGACTATGTGACCTTCTTGGGCATCAGTGTCTTGTCATCTGTTAAGTAAGGACAATAAATATATCTACCTCAAAGGCTCTCGTGTCTCTTAGAACAATGCCAGGCACAGAGTAAGCACACAATGAATGTCAACTATTATTAACACCAATGGTTCAGATGTTTTTAAAGTGTTACCTTCCTCTTCCACTCACTTCTACCCCTTAAGTAGGATCATTATATTTCACTGCAAAAAATGAAAAGTTCTTCAAAAACATGACACTTCCACTCGAGGATCTGCAATTAGCAGTGAGTGTAATTCTCCTTCATGTGTTTCTGGACACTGTGCAGGAAGAAAGCAAGAAAACTTGTTCACGTAGTAGTTGGGCCTTTGTGAAATGTGACAGCCAGCGCCCTAATTATTCTTAGAAATGTCAGAACTCACTGGACGCAATTAAGCTTGACAGTTCAAGGGCTAATTAGCTCCAAGCCCTGTTCTTGCACTGCCTCATTTGCAGTCCTTGGCCATTCATTTTCTTAAGTCTAAAAATCCCTTTCCCAACTTTGTAGCAGGTACAAGTGCAGTGTGCACTAGAGCTGTCTGGGGAAAGGGTTCTCAGCCAGATCTTGGGGCCCTACAGGTGCAGGTGGCCAGGAATGTCTGCATCCCAAGCCTATCTTGAGATGCAAAGGGTCCAGCCACAGCATGTGCAGGACACCTGGAAAAAGTCACCCCAGCCCATAATGAGTCTGATGGTTCCACTCTCGAGGCTCTGTGTGCCCCTCCTGCACAGACTACCTCCAGTGAGAGAATTCTCTCTGGGCTCACTAACCTCATTAAACACAAAACAAAAGCATGCTGAGTGAAAGAAGCCAGACGCCAAAGGATGTATATTATATGACTCATGCATGTGAAGTCTCAAGGATAGGCAAATTCACCATGACAGCGAGGAGATTAGCAGTTGCCAAGGACTGAAGGGTCCCTGGTGCTGTAAGTGCCAGTAACCCCTCTGAATTGTACATTTTAAAGGGGTTACAATGACACATTGTATGTTACAGATATTTCAGAAAGATTTTGTAAATGTTGGAGGGTGTGGTCTCCCTCTAAATGTCTTCTCTAAAATCAGACACTATCAAAATGTGAGGCCTGTAAACGGTGATTACGGTCATGAGGGCTCCTCCCTCCTGTGGGAGATTAAACCTGCAGCAAAGCAGGCATTGCATGGCCTCCAGCACGGTTGCCCTTTTGCCTTCTCTGTGTGAGAAAACAGTGTTCCTGTGCTCTGAGGGACAAAGCCTGGGCCACCGTCTTGGAGGTGAGGAGGAGTCCTCACCACCAGGTACCAGACCTGCTAGGACTTGACCTTGGCCTCCCCAGCCTCCAGAACTATGAGAAGTAAATTTCCATTTTGTATATATTACCCAATTTCAGGTGTTTTGTTACAGTAGCACACACAGACTTAAAAGACAAGAAGCAGAAGCAGAAGCAGAAGCAGAAGCAGAAGCAGAAGCAGAAGCAGAAGCAGAAGCAGAAGCAGAAGCAGAAGAAGAAGAAGAAGAAGAAGAAGAAGAAGAAGAAGGAGAAGAAGAAGAAGGAGGAGGAGGAGGAGGAGGAGGAGGAGGAGGAGGAGGAGGAGGAGAAGAAGTCACCCTGTCCTCATTCCTTAACATCATCTACTGGACTTTGAATGATTACACTTCTGCACATGTACTAGTTATAACACAGGAAGAGCAGCTGGAAAAAAAAAAACCCAGAGTGTAGCTGCCCAGCCTCTGTACCTTTGCACCTGCCATCCCTCTGCTGAGAGTGCCCTCTCCCTCCTGGCTCTCTGGCACACTCCTTCACCTGCAGAATCACAGCCAAATGTTCCCTTTTCAGCAAAGTCCTCCCAGTCCCCCTCCCCCCCGAAACTCTTACAGAAAGAGCTAGCTACTTCCTCCTTGTGTCTGTCTACACATCAGTCTGTTACAGCACCTGCCATATTTTATTGTGTTTGCTTTCCCTCTGTACATACTGAGTTATAATGCATCCATTAAACCCCACTCTTTTTTTTCGCACATTTCTGTGATTTGTGGCAAACACAGTAATATGAGGAGTAACTCCAGCAACAGTACGATTGCTCTCTAAAGCCTCTTCATGTCTCTAGACTCAGACCCTCCCCGTGCCAACCACTGGCCTTATTTCTTGTTTGTTTGTTTCTAGATTAACCTTTTCCATATGTTATATAAATATCATGCAGTATGTATCACAGTCCTCTGTGATTAATTCTTATTTACCTACCTGCCTCTTCTCTGTACTGGATTTCTTAAAATCTGGGACCTGATATTACTCATATTTTCCAGCACCAAGCATGACATGTGGTCCACAGTGGTTCTCTGCACTTGTTGGCAAAACGGAAGAAGAAACGCAGGGTGTAGGCCCTACTTCAACCTCAACCGGGTTGTCCTCTGCTTAGGCTAAGAGGAGAGTTCCCAGCGAGAGCTCAAGCAGTTCATAGCAAGACAGTCCGACCAAACATAGCAGAGAGATGACATTCCCCCAGCCCTTCCAGGTGACTGGCAAGGAGTAGAATGCAGCGAACCAAGTAGCGTGTGACTGCCCAGAGCCAGAACCCTCCCTCCTGCTAGGAGTGGTCACTGGTGGACCTGTCTCTTGAGGCCACTCCTATCAGGCAGTGGCTCTAGACTGGGCAGTCTGGTCCTGATCCAGGACACTTCCTGTTCCTGGTTACCTCTGGGACTCCAGGTCATCCAGGCATGAGCAGCCCTGAGTGCTTCAAGGCCCACTCACCATTTTCTTCATTGACACCAGCCTGGAAGGAGGGGGCAGAAAGAAGCAGTGTGCTAGGGAGGAAGAGGGATGGAGTTTCACACCAACTACCTCTGACCTCCTACAGCTTCCCCTGTTCCCCTCTCCTCACCCCTACCCAACATCCGGAGTCACACACAAAGGACTTTTACTATAATATCAACCTGAATTAACTGAAATATGCTATGTCATATAGTCAGTTATATTGTTATTTTTATGCTATGACTTTCTGCTCAGCCTTTCCAAAGGACACCACGGAAGTCCTAACTCTTAAGTATCAGACCCGTAGTCATGGTCTCAGCAGAGCTAAAGTCCTTCGTGCTTATTACTTCTCTTTCCTGCTCTATCTTGTTAAAGCTTTAATTAGCCCATCAATGAAAACTCCTTGAAGGCCAGAGGCACAACCAGTCTCTTGAATTATGTGCAAACAGCATTTATTACTAAACAGAAATCATAACACTTAGGGCTGAGTAGTAAACATGCCATAAATATCTCTTAAATAAACAGATTCAGTAATTCATGATAATCAGCTAAACTACTTCTGTCTTTCTCAGCCCTTGGTTTAGAATAACTATTGATTGTCTTTCACATGCTTAGGCAAAGACACGAAGAAACTATCTCTCCAAATGGTTCTAGTAACTTTGGTTCACTGTCAAGAAGGGCTGAAACATGCAGGTAGAACAACACTTGCAGAATATGACGTGGATACTAACTTTATTTCTTATTACTGAAACAAAAATTTAGTTTTAAAAATAACTTTATCAATTTGTGTTTCTGTTGAAGTGAAAATTAAAAACGAGAGCCACAATAACAGCAAAAATTCCTATTGTAAGTCAGGAGAATAAGAATGTGTTTTAGGCCTTCCACATTTGAAGTGACGTTTCTTTTTAAATTTTTAATCCCTGTTTCCTCAACCCAACAGGGTTAACTCTTAGCACTGGTTAGCCTACAGAAATAAATGAAATGAAATGATCTAGAGTCCAAGTGTTCCGGCTTTGCTATTCAAAAGCGCCTTGCTCACATAGGCAGCTGGATGTTCAAGGAGTCCAGCTCATTTGTCCTGTCCCCTTCCCTGAACCACACCACTTACAGATGCACCTCGCTGTGATGCATTATAACCATTAGACTTAATGTATCGATTCTATAAGCTTGTGCCTGGGACATAAATCCCACCACTGTGGTACTAAAGGCTGTGTAAAGGAATAAAAGACATCTACAGCAGTACCAAGCTGAAGGAAATAGGTGTAAGGTGCCATCAGAGGCTGCCACACAGAGGGCTAGGGAATTTATTGCCTCCTAAGAGACCAGAAACTATCACATCGTGACAGAGGACCCCCACAGTGTGACACAGTTTATTACGAAACACCTTCTGGGCCCACCACGACCCACCAGACTGAGGTCCCACCACCAGTGCCCATGAGGATAAGGAAAGTGGCCAGGCTTTCGAGCACACTGAGTTGGAATCCTGGGACTACTCTAGGTAGGCTATGAAATGGTCAACCAAGTCCTTGATCTTTCCCAGTTTTATTTTCTTTTTGCCTAGGACATGAGCTAACAGCAAAAGTATTCAATAAGGTATCAAATGTAAAGATCTCATAAAGCCCACAGAAGGCATGTTTTCTTTCCCACCTCCAGCCCATCTCCAAGTCCGAAGATCCATGCCACAGCACGCCGGTGTCATGGAAGGGGCAACATAGAGCACTGAGTCAGGCAGCACAGTGAGCACACACGAACAGGAGGCCAGAAAAACGTGCAATGCCTCAGGGGTTTATGCTGTAATTCGGAGATAAGCAAAGCATGATGGTCCAAACATGATAGGTATACTTACAGGACTCAGTAAAGGCGGGGATTTGGGGGTGGGGGGAGATGACATTCGACATAAACCTGGTCTCTCAGCACGCTGTGATCTACAGCTGGTGCCACACGGATAGCCTAGTATCAGCTCCTAGAGCCAGAACCCACGGGACGCCTTCGTTTTAACACAGAGCTCTTGACTCCTCCTCCTTAGTCTTGCACCAGCCAGAAGCATGCCCTAATTCTCCCCTTGCTCTTTTCTGAGAACTCAGCACTCCAGTGCCCCCAGAGTGTGCACGCCCAGATAGACGTCCTGGGGTTCACTGACAGCACATCTGTGAGGAGGAGAAAAAGGAGCTACAATAGCCCACTAATGGAAATCTGTGGCAGTGGCCACTCACTAGGCCTCAGAACTGATCGTGAAAAGCCATCTGTGTCCATGTCCCATCTGGATGCTACCGGGCAGTGGGACATCGCCTCTGCAGGTGCCTCCTTCATCCTGGATGAGAAAACACAGACATCTGGTGACAGGGAGACAGGAGGCAGCATGGCTCTGCGAGACACCATGTTGAGGGGGATGACTTTGAGTTCAATATCATCGCAGTTCCCACTCTGCTTGTGGGACCTCCCTCCTCAGTGCTGAGCCAAATGAACATTTGCACTCTGCTCCTGCTCCTGCTTTGCTTTGTACTTTTGGATGTTTAACTTTTGAATGCCAGGCCAAATGTTTAAATGTATGTATGTTCCCAGCAGTGCTGTGTGGAAGCGTTTTTGGCTGTGAATACAAAACAGGAGACCTTGCCTTATGAGAAGACTCAGGAACCCCCAAAGACCAGAATGACCCCGTCACCTCAACTGTGGAACCCTAGAAAAGACAACATCATGATATCATTTTCATTAACCTAAATCCAAACTCAATCAGAAAATACAGAGTAAATTTCTGCATGTAAAAAAAAAAAAAAAACCCCACAAAAGTAAAGCACAGTAAGCCTAAAAAAAGATTTGATCACGAGAAGCTAAATAAATACATGATCGATTGTCTCTCTACATAATTCAATCACATACTTCCAGCTTCAGGAAAGCATTTTGACTAAATTATGAATTTTTTCTCATTTAACAATTCTGACAGGCTCAGAGGTAGTACCACTAAGATATTAATTTCCCTCAGGGAAATTTTCTTTTGAATGTGCATATTCAGCTTGAAACCTTTAGGCATATGTAGATTCTGAGAATTTATGCTTTTTATCTGAAACCATTTTTTTTTTTTTGTTTTACTCTGACAGTTCATGGAGTTTATTACATGAGTTTGAGAAAATTGTCTTCCCCTTTCTACACACCGTGTCCTTACTCATTTTCACACCAGACGGGGTATGATGTTCTGGCTGCTTTTAACCGCACCTCTGGTGGCAAAAGATGGCTGCTCTCCCTGTCCACAGCCCAGATGTGAGTGTATAAGAAACTGTCTTCATGGGTAAGTAGGAAATTTGAGTGATTCCGGCTCAGCACTGCCGACAGAAAGGCTTTTCTTCTCAGGGACATGCTTGAAGGATAACAACTGTTATTCTAGAGATAAATCACAGTCAGAAGTTAATTACTACAACTATACATCCACCATCACCTTCAAGGCATGCTTATGTGAGGCAGATAACATGAAGCTAGCTAGAATTAGAGAAAGAGGAGTCAGAGATTTAGTATTCATTCTAAACATCAAACATAACTCAATGAAACGTCGTTAAGTATTCAAAAAAAATGAGAACTCCAGATACAAAAGTAGGCTAGGTCAGCATAAGCCTCTAGAGTCCTGTAGCTATCGGTCTAGTGCAAGGTCAGACTGTGGGATTAACATAAGTCTATTTCACTTGGATTGCCATGGGAATTCACCTCATATTTCAGGCACAATTTGATTTGGGCTGTGCCACTGCCCAGGGAAGCTGGAATATGTGTGAAATTTGTTGCGTGCAGTAACCTATCCAGTTAGGGAGTAAAGCTCAGGCTTAAGGGGCAACTAGTGCGGGCTAAAGAGAGAGCCACATCTCTTCAAAAATAAGGACAGATAGGAGAGTGAGCAGAAATGTAGTTTGCTTATAGTTTTTAATAGGGCCATTTTTTATTTTCTATTTCATGTTCATAGTGCAGACATCTTTGCTTCAGAATCATTTCAAAAACATGGAGAGGTAGCAGGAAGTATCGAGGAAAGCCCTGGCCATGGAGTCAGAATAGGAAGCACTTGTCTCTTCCATCTGTCGCAAGCTGGGTGGCCACAGGGAAGTCACAGATACCTTGATTCCTTTGCAAAGATGTGTTGGTTTATAATTCTAAGCGATCATCACATGCTTTACCACACTTTGACAGATGAACTCTGCCCAAATGTTTTGGCAAATTTTATTGAGTAGTGATTGAATTGTGTACCTCACCACCATGAAAGTTGTGTTCAAGTTATACCTCTGTGACTTATATGGAAGTAGGATATTGGCAGACATCAAGTTAAGATGTGTCGTACTGAATTAGGGTGGACTCAAATCCAATGATTTTTGTCTTTATACAAAGAGGAGGATTTGGACAGAGACACTGTGTTAGCTTTCTGTTGCTCTGACAAAATGCCCAAGAAAATCAACTTAAAGGCAGACTTAGAGGAAGAGTGGTTTATTTTGGCTCGTGGTTTCAGAGGCTTCAGTCCATGGTTGGCTCGCTCCATGGCACAAACATCATGGAAGAAAGGCCTGGAAGAGGATCTTGCTTCATAATAGTCAGAAGAAGAGCCAGAGAGGAAGAGCCTGGAGACTAGGTGAAATTTCCAAGTTCACATCCTGACGATCTACTCCCTTCATCTAGCACCCCCATCTCCTGTTACCACCATCTTCCAAAAAGGCCATCAAAATATGATCAAATCAATTATCTACTGATGAAGTTAGAATGCTCATGATCCAATCTCTTTCCAAAAAGTCTATCAGCTGGCAAACAAGCCGTAGCACATGAGTGTTGGGGTACATTTGAAACCCAGACCACAATGGACACAAAGAGAACACCATGTGACAAGGGAGGCAAAGAAAGTAGAGATTAGAATGACAAATCCATGAGCCCAGAACCCCCAGAGATTGCTGAGCAACTGCCAGAAGCTAAGAGAGAAACGTGGAATAAATTTCCCCTCAGAGCCTTCTGGGAAAAAAAAAAAAGAAGCTTGCCATCCATGTGAAAGGGAACCCTTGTCCCAGAAGGAATCACACTTGGATCTTGGACTTGGAGACTTCAGAACTGTGAGATAATTTCTGTGGTTTAAACTAACCCAGTTTTTTAGTATTTTGTTCTGACAACCCTGGAAGACTATTACAGCGAGCATTTCACACAAGGCCAACATCACTGGAGATGCTTTCTTCAGGGGAACTCTTTTAGCCTCAGTGATGGCAACTTTATTGTTCTAGGCCTATTGTCCTGGCAGTTCTTTACTGTGACTTTTTGAGATATATCTTCACTTGCTGATTTTAAAAATATTAAGCATGCCCATGTGCAAGCACACACATATATTCATTCATTCACTAAGTTGTATTTCGTTTTTTGAAGATATCTGTGGTGTTTTAGAAGAAATACACACTTCCTATCTTTCCCACACAAGAAAAAGGTGACCCATGTTTATAGTTTTAGCCGTGTACTTAGCAGAAATGGTTCAGTAGAAAGTGTACTGACCACTCCCAGCCAATGCCCTGCAATATCAGAAATGTCTGCTAGCCAGCAACTCATGGATAAGTGAATTGCCCTCTGATAGTGTTGTGAGGCATCATTGTATTTACAGACAATTTGGCAAAATGCGATAATTTGCATGGATAAGGCCAAGTTGAGACCCTTTCAGATCCCTTGGAAATTATACTGCTGTACACAAACTATAGGCTACACCCACCTTGTTGTTTGCTTCCCCCAAAAGACACGGATTTCTAAGGATGACTTGGTGATGGAGTAAATGAAATTTCACCCAACCCGAAAACTTGGGCAGTCGAGTTGACTTTATTTTTAGACTAAATTTTCTGATTTAAGACTTTTTTTAACGGCTTTGCCTAATTTTCAGTCACGTTGTCATGCTTTCTCGACTCATTGGATTGGCCTTGGAGCTGTACACTAAACACAACGTGGCCCTTCAAAACTTTCCAGCCTGCCACCATTGGCTTTTGTTTTATTGTTCCAGGTTGCAAATGATCCAAGTAACAAGCATAACAAAGAGGTTTTATAAATGATACCAAGAGACTTTATTTTATTATTGAGAAGTGTATGTAATATTTCTTTAAATATTAATATCAAATCAGCTTATGATTCTAAATAATCACATTTTTAATCAGCTATTTTAAAATGGGACATTTTAAAATCTACTTTATAAAATCAGTTTTTAACTAGAAAAAAACTTCTGGCACATTCACAGCTGAGAACTCTCTGTGTCCCAGAATTAACTAGAGAATAAACCAGCTACTGCAGGTCAGGTGGCTGGGCTTAATGAGAAAGAATGTCTTTTAAGTGGATAATGGTCATTCTTTTTATAAAAATGTTTTGCTGAAGACATAGATGTGTATATTTAACATATATACAAAATATAAAAAATCCTGAGCATAGAATCTGAACTGAAAGACAAAGAGGCAAATTTTCAGGGCAATACATTTATTTTTAGTAGTAGGAGGAGTATTTGCCCTGCTGAGGATGAAACCCGGGGCCTTTTGCATCCTAGGCAAATGCTCTAACCATTGAGTTATATTCCTCAAGCTAACAGGATTGCTTTTAGAGTAATAAAAATATGGACGATTTCTTTCTTTTTTTCTATCCTCCTGTACTCACAGGAATATGTAGTTTTATGGTAATAGTAAAATATGATTAACAGTTGAAATGACCTAAGAGCAAAACTGATGCTATGAAACATGCCTGCAGACAGCTGGGAAGCAACCACGGTCGACAGAGCCTGCTGTTGCTCTGTTACCAAGCGTAAGGAGTGGCCTAATTTGGGTGAAAAATGGTCACACCGATGCCAAAAGACAAGCCAGGAGCAGCAGGCTCTCCAGGTGAAGTCCCAGCTGGCCAATGGCCCACGCCCAGCCTCTCCAGGCTGAAGAGCCATGGAGTCCAAGCTGGCACCATTTTTGTGGCTTCAAGCTTGTTGTGCCTTTAATCCCAGCCTGCTTTGATGTGTTCAAATAAAATGCTGAGAGTTTTTAGAGCAGAGAGAGCAGTGAAGTCTGGCTCCCCGGTCCGTCCATCTGGATAGACACACTTTGAAGCCAGAGAACTTCTGGCACCTTCACAGTTGAGAACTTCGTGTGTCCTGGAATCAGCAAGAGAAACTAAACTATTTATCATGAGATATTTGGTCTGGCAGGATGGCAATGGTAGACTTCAAATGGAAAAAAGTAGACTTCCTTCACTGTGGGAAGCATGAGTTGCAGAAGGGATAAACTTCTGGGACAAAAGCACTAACTCTGAGAATACCAGAGTGCTGGGAAGATTGCAATCCATCCGTTGGTGCATGGCCTTGTCACCTACTCATTCACACAGCTAATCAGTAGACCCCGTGGGGTGCCAGTGTGCACACCAGTCCTTAAGGCCACGGTTCTGAGTCTGGGCCCGGGAACAGCAGGGAAGGCATGTCTTGAGAACTTGTTGAAAATTCAGATACTCAGACTCAACCCCAGAACTCCTGAACTGAACTCTCTAGCTGTAGGGTCCCGCTGTCTGTGCTTTAATAAACTCTCTGCACGATTCCTGTGGCTGCTTGAGTCTGAGAGCTACTGCAGCCATGCACGGGTGTGTCGCAGGAGTGAGGTGCAAAAGACAGTCATGTGCGGATGGAGCTCCCTTTTTTAGGGAAACAGACAGCAAGGCCCCCCTGACCCCTACATGGGGCTGTCCAGAGGCCATTTCTTTGCGCTAAATTCCTAGTTCTGTGGTGGCTACCTTAGCTACTTCTGTGAAACCCAGTAATGTTACTCTTTTAGGGTACCAGACAACATGCTGCCATCTCCATCCAGTGTTGTATTGATCTGAAGTGTCCTTTCCAACCAACTTCTGGAAAGAAGTAGAATGACTCAAGTGAAAAAATACCTCAACCCTTTCTTGCTGACACTCTCTGAGCAGAATGTCTCTATTTATGCTCTTATGAAATGGCTATCGTCCAGTCCTCATGGTCCAGTGGAAATTTGCCAAAAGGTATTTTGGGACCCCTTAGTGGTTATCAAAGATATCGTCTAATAGGTAGCTGAAGCCACACAATGTGCTTAGAACAAACTCTTCCTGCTCACAATGACAATCGTCTTATTTTCTTCCTCTTCCCTTTTTCTTCCTCATTGTATCATCCTGAGCAAAGAAAGCAGTAATTCTGCAAACCAGCATTCTGTCAAACTGAACAGGCGCGGACACAGCTGTAGGAAGCCAGGCTGCCTGCGAGGTGAGCTGCTTCCAGCGTCTCCAGCGTCACAAGGACTTGTTCTGCAGTGGCATGTGCTGTGCCTCCCATGTTTCTCTGCTTCTCTGGAGAGGAATGTCTGAAGAGGCGTGGCCAAGAGGTTAACCACAGCTATGCAGATGACAGCTGGCTGCTTTCTTCATTGCCTCCTAAGGGCCTGATTTGGGATCCCATCCAGAGAGCTATGTTTTGAATAGAAGACCTGAAAACAGTCTAGAGGAGGCTGAGTTTGTTGCCTGTACAGTTGACATTCTCATAGGTTTCACCTCCAGAATTGAGGCTACGTTTACAAGTACTGATGCACAACTTTATTTAAATTCCCTCACCAGACAATTTAATACTCCCACAGCCTTTGAACACAATACAACTGCTGCTGTTTATTGAGCATCTGCAATGTGTATAGCACTGTGCTAATATATTTTGGGATCTTTTTTATACCATTTTGCAGTCATGAAAACTAAAGCTCAGAGAGGCTAAGTAATTTATTCAGGGTTATACAACCTTTTTTCCACCATTTTTATTAATATATATATATATATATATATATATATATATATATATATATACACACACACAGAGAGAGAGAGAGAGAGAGAGAGTACATAATGTTTCCAATAGACTTGAGTATTTTGTGCACATACACAACACATCAATATTATGATCCCTTCCCCTTCCCATTTTTGGCCCTTCCACACCCTCCCCATGTCTGTAACTCCAACTGTCACACTCATTGGATTCTGTAGAATGTCTGTGTTCTGGGTTTTGCAAATCAGATAAAAACATGTAATATTTAACATATTTAATCTTCTGTGTCTGACTTACTTTACCTTTCAAATCACCACTTATTAACCCAGATTCCCACCCCTAGAATGGGCTTCAGTGACTGTATCTTGGTAACTTCTTCTCTGGGTCCAACAAGGCCCTTTACTGGGGTGGTATGCCAAAAGTTCTTTTTTTTCTGTATGTTATTATGTCTTTGTTGAGACTCTTTAACATGGCTTTACCTGCCAGCAAGCAATTTTTAAAACCGGGATTTGAAGTTAGGTTAGTCTGACTGAAGCGTGCAATGGTGCCTCTGATGTACTTTCGGCGAGGGGATGGAATCACAGCACTCCATTTGGCTCTAGAACACGCGATTTCATCCTCTGTGAATGTGCTTGGGCAAAGGCTCTCTTGGGCCAAGAGAAGGCACCTGGGACAAGGACTGCATCACAGCTTTATCGCAGCCCAAACCTGGCAAAATTAGTTGAAGGATTTAACAGTAAATAATAAATTCCAGATGTGACAAATGAATTTAATTTCCCTACTTCTGTCATTTGTGAATGCCTGGGAGGCCTTGTTGACAAAGACTCTGAGTCTATGTGTGAGCCCAGAAGTAAGAACTGCAATTATCCTTCATGTGTGCAGGTTCTGCTTCCACAGAGTGAACAATTACCAATCAAAACTACTCAGGAAAAGAAGCCAGGCACGGTAGTGCATGCCTATAAGCACGACATCGTGTTCAAGCCCACCCCGGGCAGCTTAGCAGCTGAGCAAGACCGTGCCTCAGAATAAGTTTTTAAAAATTAAAGGTCTTAGGATGTAGTTCAGTGAAAAGGTCCTGGACAATCTACACAGTACCACAAAAAATAATTAAACAAACAAATAAATAATAGGGTAAGTCACCTCCACTGAACATACACAGATGTTTTCCACTGTTGTTATTTCCTGACAACTCAACACAACCACTACTTTGATAACATTTACTTTGTATCAGGTATCATTAGCAATATAAAGAACACTTAAACTGTGTGGGAGGATGTGTGTAGGTTGCCTGTAACTGATGCATCAGGTTATACGAGAGACTTGGTCATCCATCAGTTTTGGCATTCAAGAAGAATTCTAGAACAAATCCTCCACAGATGCCAAAAGATGACTGTTTTCTCATAGGTCAGGGACATCTGGCCTGGACTCAAGAGACCGCTATAACGACTAGCCTGCCTATTTCTTATCTTTGATAATCCTGTTGTGTACTAAGAATCTTGTAATTTAGGCTAAGATCTTGATTTTAGGTCATATAATAATACTAAACCTCCCTTCTACCTAAGTTTGTGAGGATAGTAGACTCAATACAATGTGGTGTTACCTCATTGGTTCTCAGTAACATGGAAGATGACGTAGCACTACAGCAGATCGAATTAGATTTGGTTATAGGACTGCCTCATTTTAAAGAAACCTACCCTTGAAAAACCTGGATCCATAACAGGATACATTATAAGATTCTCAACCTTACAAGAGGATTGTTAAGATGCTTTTCATCAGGAGTATCACGTTGGTACCCACCATGTACATGGAAGGTGTACAAGGCATCCTTTACTAGCCTTACCATGATGGAAAAGCAAGGCAGATAAGAAGACAAATTACTTATACATTAAAATTTTAATACTTCCCAAAGCAATTTACAGATCTACAAAATCTTGATCAAAACTGCACTGACACTTTTTACAGAAATAGAAAAAACAATCATAAAATCTATGTGAAACCACAAAAGACCTCAAGTAGTCAGAGCAATCTTGAAGAGAAAAAACAAAAAAGAAAAGAAAACTGGAGGCACCACACAATATGGCTTCAAAATATGTTAAAAATTTTAGTCATCAAAACAGCATGGTGCTAGCACAGAAGCAGATACTTAGACCAACAGGATGGAATAGAGACACCAGAAACAAATCCATACATTTATTCGCAATGGATTTTTGACAAAGGCAGCAAGAACAAATCACAGAGAACAGACAGTCTCTCCAGTAATTCATGCTGATAAAACTGGATATCCACTTGCTGAAGAATAAAATTGGATGCAGGTTCTCACAACATACACAAAAAACAACTCAACATGGGTTAAAGTCTTAAGTGTATGATCTGGAACGGTAACATTTACCAGAAAGAAATGTGGGAGAAAGTCCATGACATTCGTCTGGGCAATGATTTTTTGGATAAGAACTCAAATGCTCAGGCAATGAAAGCAAAAATTAACAAATGAGATTACATCAAATTGAAAAGCTTCTGCACAGAAAAAATAAAACATGATGAGGAGACAACATGTGAAATACAAGAAAATACTTGCAAACTAAATATCTGATAATAAGCTAATATCTAAAGTATATAAAGAACTTAAAATCCAATAGTAGGAAGATAAATAATGTAATTTAAAAATAGGAAAAGGATCTGATAGACATTTTTCAAAAGAAGATACACAAATGCCCAATAAGTGCATGAAAAATGCTCAAATCACTCACCATCAGAGAAATGCAGATCAAAACCATAATAAGATATTACCTTGAACCTGTCAGAAAGCCTATTATTTATTTAAAAAACACAATAATAGCAAGTATTGATGGAGATGTAAGCAGAAATACTCCACATTGATTGCTGGGAATGTAGATTAGTACAATCATGGAAAACAGTACGGAACTACCATACGCCTCTGGGATTAGCCACCGGACGGCCATGTCTCTAAGGTCGTTCAGCTCATTACTTAGCCAAACCAAATATTAAGAAAATAGACATATTAAGAAAATAGACAACAGGCTTATTCAAAGACAGCTGTGGAAAAGATGGTGAGAATAATTCCCTAAAATTGCCCCACTACGCAAAAGACCATTGTAGACCAAACCAGAGGAGGAGAATCACAGAAGACATTTAGTCCAAGCCTACAAAATAATCTTAAATGGAGGTACAGTCTGCTCCTCCTAGCTGGGAGTGGGGCTATCAGAACCCTTGGTGGGGTCTCTAATTGCAGACATTTAGGTATCCTTGCACTGGGAGTGTACCTCTCTTCCTTGTCACCAGTCCTCCCTGGAGGTCAATATCCTGCTTTTGAGGGGATGGAGGGGGCTGCAGGAAGTGCTCAGTCATTTACATGATCACACATGCAGATGTCGGATGTGAAGCCTCCAGCCAGGGAGGGGGGAAGCACTTCTTCATCTCAGAGCAGTCCCTAAAAATATTTAAACTTTTAAGTTTAAAATACCTTTCTGTGCATATCAAATCAGCCAGTCCCCTTCTGAGTATATGTCAAAGGGATATGAAGCCATTTGTGAGGGGATAACTGCACTGAAACTCTAGTCACAGGAACCAAGACGTGGAATCAACCTAAGTTCCATTGACAGACAAGTAGCTAAAGAAAACATGGCAGGGGCAGGAGGAATGGCACAGTGGTTAAAGCATTTGTCTTGCAAGCACAAGGCCCTGAGTTTGATTCCCCAGCATCACATGAAGCTGGGCGTGGTAGTGCACTACTGAGGTAGGCAGATTGTCCTGAGTCCAAGGCTAGCTTGCTCTGCGTCGGTGAGTTTAGGACCAGCCTACACTACAGAGTGAGACCCTGCCTCAAAAAAGAAAAAGAAAGAAAGAAAGAGAAGAGAAGAAAAGAAAGGAAAAGATGGCATATATGTACATATGTACAATAGAAAAGTAGTTGGCCATGAAAAGAAAAAAGTTTGTCATTTGCAACAACATAGATGAACCTGGAGGACACTATATGGAGAGAAATAAGCCAGGTGTGGAAAGACAAATAATTCATGATCTCACATGTGGAATGCTAGAAGCTTGGACTCTTAGAAATAAGGAGTAGAATGGTGGCCACCAGGATCTGGGTCGGGTGCAGGTCTGAAGACTCAAAATCTTAGAGAGGAAGAAAAACTTCAAGGTATCTATTGTACAGCATGATACCCCTACAGTACAACAATTACAACAATGTAATGCATTGCAAAGAGTATATTTTTTTGTTCTGACTTCAAAAAAAGGTAAGTATGTAAAGTAATCCATATCTTAATTAGCTTGATTCAGCCATTCCACAATGTATACATATTTCAAAACAATACACTGTATGTATATGATTTTTGTCCATTAAAAATAAACAAATGAGTTGGAGGAATAGCATCATGATTAGAACACTTGCCTAACAAGCACAGGGGTCTTGAGTTTGATTTCCCAGCACCACATAAACCAGGCATAGTGGCTCATTCCTGTAATCCCAGCTCTCAGGGTCTGAAGAAGGAGGATTGCCAGAAGTTCAATGCCATTCTGTGCTACATAGTGAATTCAGGACCCACCTGGACTACAGAGCGAGGCCCTGTCTCAAAAAATAAAGAAAGAAAAGAAAAGAAACAAATAGCAAAAAGGAGGCTTAACTGTTGGGAAAAATTTTTATTGAAGAACGATCAGAAATAAGAACTTATAAAAATGATGCTGGGGGGGTGGGGGCTGGAGGAATGGCTTAGCGGTTAAAGCACTTGAGGAAGCGCTAAGCCTAAGCGCTAAGTACCCAAGTTCAATTCCCCAGCGCCACATAAGCTGGGCGTGGTGGCGCACACCTGTAATCCCAGCACTCGGGAGGCTGAGACAGGAGGATTGCCATGAGTCCAAGGCCAGCCTGGGCTCTGAAGTGAATTCAGGACCAGCCTGGACCACAGAGTGCGACCCTATCTCAAAAACAAACAAACAAACAAACAAAAGATCCTGGAGTATCAGAGCAGGAAAACTATGATTTCATCTCTCAGAATTTAATTATTGTGACTTTTCAAGAACATATCAAAGAAAGGCCCAGTCACTTGAGGAGAAAGAGCCAGTAAATGAGAAAATACCTTTGTACTAAGTCTTCCCAGTCCATTCAGCGGGGCTGGGAGGCTGCAGGTCCAGGAGGATGCTGCATCCTCTCGATAGTCTGATCTTCAGCAAGGTCAGCACGTTGTGGGGCAAACCCGCCTCTGATTCAGGGCATCATCCCACACGGCTTGAGGCCAAAGATGACTCAAAGTAAAAGGCTTTCCCATGAACACTCAGGATCTCTAGACCATAGGGAACTATTGCCTCAGGCTGGTTCTCAAGATCAGACTGCAATTTGAGGCTATCCATACAAGCACGTTGAAATTCATGAGAGTTTTGTGTAACTTTGCTCAAGATGCTATGAAAAATTGTTCAATTTCCTGTTTCTAGCTATTCAACTTTTAAACTTTTTCAACTATTAAAACTCTACAAGAATCATTTCGCTGATTAAAGCAGTAATTTCGCATTGAGAACAGCTTGTATATTCAAAATAATTTAAAGTGCTGTTTCTATTAAATGAGCTTTCCAAGTACATCTACAATGTATTTTACCCTCAGAAGAAAAGGTGAGCAAATGGCACAAGATCTGAGTTTCAAAGCGGGCAGTTAATTGGACCTTTCACTTACTGGTATTGACTTTCAGATGTAGTTTTCCTTAGAATAATTGTGGTCCTTATTACACTCTGGATGTACTCAACAAGTCGATGAAGTAATCCTTGCAACTAGCTCTGTTATTGCTTGGAGATGATATCTTGCCCCAGGCTGTGTGTTTGGGGCTTGGTCCTCAGTGTAGCCGTGTTCCTAGCTAATGTGTTTTTGGAAAGTAACTGGAACAAAAAGTGAATTAATCATTGATGAGTTTACTAACTGGAAGGGCATATGGGAGATGAAACCTAATTGGAAGAAGTAAGCCATTGTGGGTATGGCTGGGCAGGATACATTTTTTCTCCAGTTCTTAGTCTCTGAATCTTTTTCTCTCTGCTTTCTGGACACCATGAGGTGAATCGCTTTCCTTCATGGCACCTTCCACCATGATGGTTCTGCCTCACCACAAGTCTACAAAGCAACAAAGGCAGCTACTTGTGGATCTTTGAAACCGTGAGCCAAAAATAAATCTTTCCTCCTTTATGTTAGTTATGCAAATATTTTGTCACCACTTTGGAAAGTTGAGTAACACAAGCCCCACATATTGCCAGGAAACTCCCAGTGGGGGTACATACTATAGGCCAGGATAGGTGTGGAAAGCAGAGAACAACACCTGTAGCCACACACCACCACGCTTCCATGTTCCTTTGGAAGAACACACTTACCAGAGGCTACATACACTTGAAGAAATTAACTCAAATTCTATTTAGTTGTACCAGCTATTAAGAAGCATGAAGTTTCCCAAACCCCCATTGGCCCACCAAGTTTTTATTTATCCTCCTCCCTAACCAACGCTCCTTTCTTCTTCTTAGCTACTCTCGCATGTCCACCTAAGAATAACAAGAGCCTCTTCCCATAACGGTTGCTTTTCCTTGGCACCTGAGGAGAAGCACACCTTACACTATCACCAGCTTCACACATCCACACACGTTATTACAATAAAACACCAGTAAAACAAACCTTATCCTTATTTTTCATAATGTACTCCAATGTTTATACTGTATTCTGATTCTGAGAAATGCCTAAATTCAATTCAGAATATCACTGTTCACTAGAACATTCTATGATGATGGAGACATTCCGTAGCTGAGCTGTTCACTGTGGGCACCTCTGGCTGCATGTGGCTATTGAGCAAATGAATGTACTAACGTGACTGAATGTCTGAGTTTTAAACATTATTTTTAATCAAGTTACATTTTACTTAAAATTAAATGGCCACATTTAAATAGCCATGAGCATCTGCTAGTATCTATCATACTGAACAGATTAACTCTGGAAAACTGCTTGGCAATATTCATACTGGAGGGAAAGCTCAGTGGTATAGTGTTTGCCTAACACACACAATTCCCAGCACTGCAAAATGAAAAACAGGCTTTAATGAAGCCAAATCTGCCTCAGTACTCAGTCATAACATTCCTAGAAACATACCCAAAGAAAACGAGTGAACACATATATGAAAGGACATACAAAATAATAGCATTAAACCGGAAATAAGCCAGCAGCAGTGATGCATACTACTAGTAGTTGTAGCTACATGTTTGACTGTGGCAGAAAAATTGCTTTAAACTAGGAATTTCAGACCAGCCTGGGTAATGTAGTAGGTGGTTCCTTATCTAAAAAAGAGGAGAGAGAAGAAGAGAGAAACAGAGAGAGGAAGAGAGAGAGAGAGAGAGAGCACGAGCACTATTACCACATACACATAATTTGGGTAAAAGGAGCATATGCTACACAAGCCCACTTGCTAAGAATATGCAAAAACTAATCAATAGTGATAGAAGTCAAAGTAGGTGCCTGTGTCTAGGTGTTGGGTAAATAGGGTTATTGGTCTACAGATGTTCTGGATGCTTGTAGGGCTCTACACCTTTATTTCACTGTTGACTACGTGGGTATATAAATAGGTAAAAATATCACTCATCTATATACACTTAAGATTTCAGCAATTTGTTGTGTCATCGTACAGTAGAAAAACACCAACTTTTTTGTGTTCCACTCTCAACAGAACACTTCACTTTTTATACTAGATTGGGTAAGGGGTGGGTTTCTGACCTATCAATCAATTAAGCGACAAAATCCAGATGGAGGTCCCATAATTCAGTTCAATTCTCACATTGTCTCCAAGGAATTATCCCATAGGCTAAGGCTCAGTCCCACAAAACTGCCCCCATTTCAGATGCCAGTCAAGACTTCAGGTCCAGGTTGGGACCTGTGCTTCTGATCAAGTAGGTACCAATCAGGGTTGTCACGAGACACTCTTTGGGTTTGATGATTTGCCAGAGTGGCTCACAGGACTCAGGAAAACCCTTGACTTGTATTTGCCACTTGATTACAAGGAATATTACAAAGGACACAAATAAACAGCCAGATTTAGGAGATGCTGAGGGCAAGGCATGTGGGAACAAATGCAGAACCTTCAAGCCTTCATCTGGTACACTGTTGTCCAGCAACATCCACACATTCAGCTAAGCCAAAGTTCTTTACATCCTCCCTTTAGGGTTCTACAGAGGCTTAATTACATACAAATGATTGACCGAATCATTGGCCACTAGTGATTAACTCATCCTTCAGCCCCTGCTTTCTCAGAAGTCAGGAGCAGAGAGGGAGGTTGAGAGCTCCAACATTATAATCACATGATTACAGTTCTCTGGTAAACAGCCCCTACTCTATGGCTGTCCAGCAGCCCCAGCTTCCAGTCACTTGATTAGTGCACAAAAGGCAATAACTAATTCTGAAATTCCAAAGT
The DNA here is from genome assembly GCA_004027205.1 of Ctenodactylus gundi. Taxonomy (NCBI): domain Eukaryota; kingdom Metazoa; phylum Chordata; class Mammalia; order Rodentia; family Ctenodactylidae; genus Ctenodactylus; species Ctenodactylus gundi. Next base: position 145,664 of record PVKB01002827.1, on the reverse strand, counting down.
GTTCTAGGGGCTATGTGCCAGGAAACAAAGCAAAAAAACTAGTACATTTTTCCTACGTGGGTTCTCAATCCCTACGCTGATTGCAAATCCTCCAATACGTAGGGACCCAGTGTGAAGAAAAGTGTTGAAAAAGATAAAACTCAACATCCCTCAAGATTCATTCTCGGATTAGAAGGGCAAGATTTTCTTCAAAAACGTTTTCTTATTCTTTCCTGGATTGCTATAAATTTGTTCCCTGGCTATCCTTGCTCCTGAATTCTGATTTTCTTCTACCTTGGGGTAGAAGAGCTGATATAAATGTATGTGAAATCATATCAATTCAGCCTTCGCCCTCAGGTCTTTTCCCTTTATTTTGTGTTTTTCTCCCTGTTAAGCTTTCCGTGCCTTCACCTGCTTTGCACGTATATATGGATACATGACTAGGTGAAAAATCAAGGCAGACAAAGCAACAGGAGGAAGGGTGCTCAGAAATCACAACTGCTACTGTTTCACTTTCTCCTCCCACTGCTCCTAGGAAGTACCACGTACATACAGATGTGACATTACTCACCCAGGCTCCCTGCAGGCACCGAGTAGCCTAATGGCAGAAAATGGCTGTTCTCCCTCCTAGTCAGAGGGACACAGTTAGACCATTCATTTAGGGAGATAGGCAAGAAGTGAGATTTAACGATTGCATATCATATGTAGATTCTTTAACATCCTTGCTATGGTGTGGATCTTGAATGTCCCCCAAAAGCCTCATGTATTTGAAAATGTGTTGAAACTTACTGGCTTGTGGGCCAGAAATTGAGGAAGGCTGGATGCCCTCTTGCATGTGCCCAGGTGAGTGCCCACTTGCAGCTTGAAGTAGAATGAAAGGAAGAAGAAACACGGTTGCAGCTTCTTCCTGGGAAAGCTCTGACCTCACCTGAGTCTCCAGACATCTGCTTGGCTCCTGCTTCACTTGGCTTCTGTCTGCATTGGGGTGAACAGCTCTCCAGCCTCTGCCATGAGCTTCCACCATTGCCTGCTGCCCACAAATGGACTGTGACACCTTCTGAAATTGTGAGCTAAACACAGCTTTCCTCCCTTACATTGTGGATATTAGGTATTCCATCATAGCAACAAAGAAGTAACTAGGACAACCCTTAATCTCATTTATTGCTCACAATAACTTTTAGAGATAAGTGGCTTTCTACCCATTTCACATAAAAGAAAATTTAAGCATACTCATTGAAGAGGACTAAATGTGTCCCTCACCCCATTAAATTTATATATTAAAATATTGACCCCTAAGGAGATGGTATCAGGAAAGTGCGGCCTTTGAGGGGTCTTTACAATGGATCCTTTATGAGTTGGATTAGTGCCATTAGTACAGAGAGTTCAGAGAAATGTTCTTACCCTTTTCTGCCATGTGAGAACATAGTAAAAAGACAGCTGTCTATGACCCAAGAAGAAAGCTTTCACCAGACACAGAGTGTGACATCTTAATCTTGAACTTTCCAGTTTTAAAAATTGTAATAGATCTTTTTTTTTATAAGCCACTCAGTGTCTGACTCTCTTTTCTAGTGGCCTGAACTGACTAAGACATTCATGTTGAAGACAGTGACTGAGTAGCTCCAGTAATGAAAGGTCCCCTACTGGCCTTGTTGTGATGTCTACAAGTCCTTCCGCTCTATCAGGTGAATGACCCTTCCAAAAACACACTGATGCTCTCTACCCTGGATCTTCTGTTTCCAGCTCCACTTTGTCACACCATCAGGGGAACTTGGACTAAGGAAGTGATGACTAACTGAAAAGTAAAGCAAGCCCTCTGATACTTAGAAAACCGCAGCTCATCTTAACGTTGCTCAGGATGATCAAATCGTGCTGCCCCAAGAACTGCAGACCAAAGAAGATGTCTTGATAGTTGAAAGTTTATTCTAGTCCCAAGGGATTCTGGTTCACTACAAAGAGGGCTGAGAGTCTTTATAAAATTGAAAGAATTGGACTGGAGACACAGTCAGTGGTTAAAGTACTTACCTAATAACTACATAGCCCTGAATTCAATTCTCCAGCACCACCTAAGCCAGGTGCAGTGGTATATGCCATTAATCCCAGCACTTGGGAGGCTGAGACAAGAGAATCGCTGTGTGTTCAAGGCCAGCTTGGGCTACATAATGAGTTCAGGACCAGCGTGGACTACAGAGACAGACCCTGTGTCAAAAACAGAAAACGAACAAAAAAAACCCCTGAGTCTCTGAAGGATAGTGTAGAGAGTTCCCCTTCACTCTGAAGGTATCCAAGAAGGAAGAGTAAGTTCCTCTTGCAATTTTTCCCTAAACCTTCTAAACCAACTTGTGTCTACCCAAAACCAGATGCCTTTAGGCCTTACTTTTTTTTGCTGGAATTTCTGAAGTAAACTCAAAACCCGGGGAATCTCTGAATTCTCCAGGATTCTCTAGGCAAACTCCTTTGGTCCAACATTGACAGCAGAAGCATTTGTTTAGCAGTTGATGATTTGGAGTGAAGATTTAGAATCAAAATGAACACCAAGGCCTCCGAGTTAGTGAATGTGCCCACATGGACAATCTCATTTCATCATTTCAATAAGCCTGGAAAGAGCAGCATCCTCATTTTGCAGATGAGAAATAAGTAAGGTCAAGACATTTGTTCAATACCAAATCTCTTTCACTTGGTAGATCTGGCATTTAAGTCTAAGACCTCTAGCCCTATGTGCATAGTGCATTCCATACAGCTCAGCTTCACATGGGTGGTGACCCTTACTGAGGTCACCAACATTTTAGCCTTACCAGGAGCTAAAAAGCTTATGATGGTGAGAAGAGGAAGAAAATTATGCTTTTGCCTCACTAAGAGTTCAAGCATCCATACAGCGTATGATCCTCACCACTAGATAATCACCCAGTGTTCATTCTCTGCATGGAACTTTGCTCAAATAGTACATCTCTGGTGCAGCTCAGCTTCACAATAATCCTACAATGGTCATGGACAGAAAGTTCGCCCCAGGTTCTTGCTTAATCTTTTGATATGGATAATACCTTTGAGATCAACCCAACAGGCTTGCTAATATTAAAGGGTTATGTTTAGAATCATTTCATTTCTACCGATTATCACAAGGCTCTAAGACATGCATCTTGAATAATATTCCAGGCTCTTAAATTGAAAGATGATGCGGTTTAATAAATTTCTGAACAGGGAGTCAGGAAAAAATATACATGCACTTGATCCCTACCTGAGAAAACTTGGTAAAATAATAAAACTCAAATTATTAAAGTATTAACTGAACTCAAGTGTCTTCATCTCAATTTTTTAGACTACCTGGCAACCAGACAACATGATTTTTGAATTTTGTTTAAAAAGTTATGAGGTAGATGATTAAGCAGTAGCCAATTCCACCTGCCTCAGAAGCAAAAATGCTTCCAGATTGTGTGGTCAAACTTGGCCATCCCGGAAACATTCTGAATGAACGGCTGCTTTTGTAGTTTCATGGACTACAATAGGCCCTAAGTTATAATACCCAACTCATTGGTAATTGCGGGATGAAATAATTAGTGAAGTTTGGAGTACATAGAAGCAATACTTCCTCCTAACCTGTAGGTAATTCTTCTATAAGATTTAGTGATAAATATTTCATTAACTATACTAGAGAGGAAGCTTTTGGTGATTTTTCAATTTATGTAGATTTTTACATATGTAGTATATTTAATATGTTATTAAATATGGTCATTTGTAATATAAGCATTTATGCTCATATTCATTTGTATTTATAATATAAGCATAAATAGGTACTGACATATAAAATCATTTCACTATATATGATAAAATAATTATATGTTTATATATGTATGTATGTGTGTGTATATATATATATACATACATACATATATATATATGTACATATATATATATGTCAGCCTCTGAATGTACACAATAAGTTATCATTGAGTCTCCTAATTAATTCATGAAAACAAAGCTGATAGTTGATATATGATTTATGGCTATAGTCTATGAAGAACAAAGCAAAATTGAATTAAGAATAAAGTCTTTAGTATGTTCTCTTTAAAAAATAGGAAACTTTAGCAATAAATTTTCTTGGTGCTTGCCATTTGTAGAATAGAGTTAGTATAGTTAAAATCCTTTATAAGGTATAATCCAGAAAGTTGCCACCTTCGTGTAAAAGTTCTTCATTTTCATCACTGGGACACTTACATTGTTGATTGTGTTGCTGACACTTTGTGTCACAGTGGTATTTGCAGTCAACACGAAGTGAAAGACAACAGAAGAATGGGGATAATGTATTTAAATGAAGTAGGCATCAGTAGTAACTCCAGATCTTTGGAAAATGTTTTCTTTGCCAAAGGAAGGGAAGCTAATAAAGCCTGAGTAGGTATTAAGAAGAGTTGAACACGAACATGAAGTGCGGTGAAACTGTTAGAATCATCTGGGAAACCCACACAGTTCACAGTGCCTCCTGTCACTGTAGATGAGAACAGTACGGCTCAGAGTCAGCCTGAATAGCATGCCGTCAGCCAGGTCTAAGGTCAAGGTCCCAGGCAGGTTTGTCCCTTTAAACAGACAATAAACAAAGGTGCCTATCAGGGCTTTACATTAACCACAATCAGCAGAAGAAGATTATGGACTGATTTTGAAGAATATTTCCATATTTATGGGATTTAACAAAATCGTGGGCATCCTGCTCTGATCCACTTCCTTCATATTTTTTTTTTTTTTGAGAGAGATAGTGTCTCATTTTGTAGTCCAGGCCGGTCCAGAACTCACTATGTAGCCCAGGCAATGGCAATCTTCTTGCCTCAACCTCCCAAGTGCTGGGATTAGAGATATGTGCCACCACACCCAGCTTGTGCCGTGCTGGGGAATCAAAGCCAGGGCCTTGCGCTTGCTAGGCAAATGCTCTAACTGCTGTGTTCTTCCAGGCCTCCTGCTTTAATCTAGATTCCCTGTTTTTAATTCAAAAGGGAAAACAATACCTTGTGATTTCCGATATCATTAAAGTGACACTAGCAGTTAATACTGCTCTTCTTCCCATTGGCACTCTGAAAGGTTTAGTGAAGATTTTTGTTTTTCAAGGGTGTTAAAGGGCTTCTCAAAAATTAAAGATTTTTAAAAATGTATGTGAAGGTGAAGGACAGACTTGGATAACAGGTGTCACGTACTCTGCCTACACAGTACCATCCATGTGGTGAAAAGGAGAAACTAACTTTGCAGATATTTTATCTGCATAACATGAAAAACTGCTTTGATTGAATTTTCACTTTTCCTTCACATGTTTGATGTTATAGACAAAGTCACAGATATGAAAATATGAGAGAAAATGAAAGGTGCATAAAAATACATCATCAAAAATGCTTTTTGATGATAATAAAGCTTCCCTTTAATATTTTACAGTTCTTTCCCAAGAAAGACTTGAGGGGTTTCACATTTATATAGGTCATAGATTAGCATGTTTTGGGCCCTTTGGAGGTGCCGATCTCAATGCTTAAAAATCAAAAAAGGAGAGAGTCACAGACTAAAGTTTGGAATGTCTTCATTATAACAAGTTTATTCCTGATGCTTATTTTAGAAAATAAGTAATGAAACCAAAGTAGAAACAAATGCAGAAAAACTAAGATTAAGGAGGAAAAATCATGAAGTTAGAGGAAATACAAGTGCCGAGGCAACGAAGGCAGGAAACGAAAACACTAACATGGTAGCTTTGTTTCAAGGCTAGGGTTGGAGACCTTGTGGAAAGCTGTGGATGCCAGACTGGAGAGCAAATATTTACCTCATAAGGCAATAAAGAACCATTTATTTTTTTTTTATTTTTGGCTCATTAATTGCTAACAACAGAAGTCCCTCTGCCTAGTTTAAACTAAAAGAAATGTTATCAAACATCAGGCATGTCAGAGAATCTTCAACTAAACAGCCAGGGTCTGAAGCTACATAAAAAGAGCTGTTGTCATGAAACACACACCACTGACACTAGAATCCAGAAACCTCCCACAATGCATTCAGCAAAGAATGGATCCCTGTACACCACCTACTCATGTTACCCAGTTTTGGCTCCTCAGCCCTTGAAAGAATCTGAGTTACTCATGATTCATAGAATTGGAATCATATGTCTGATCCTTAGCTGTAAGAGAGTCTGCAAATATGAAGCTTCTACATTAGAAAGATCTGACCCAAAACCAGAGAATGTTCACTGATATTAGACATCTATAAAGGACAAATGTACACTACTGTATTAATATGACTGTGATTTCTATGGAAAGGATTGTAGAAAAAGGCTAGCAGTGAAAAGAAAAGTTAGGACACTTGTAATTGTCAAGGAAAGCAGTAATAACATCTTAGATTATGTAAGGAGAGTTCATAGAGAGAGAAGATTCTGATATCACTAGAGATAAAATGGCAAATTTTAGGAATGGTAGATAATGCCATTAGCAGAAATAATGAAGCTGGGATAAGGGAGGAGATGGAGAAAGTTAAGTCCCGCTGGGCCATAGTTGGTCAGGGGGCAAGGGGCCATGCAGACAGACTAAGTCAGCACTGCTGGAAAGGCACATCAGAAGCTCTACAGAAAGGTGTCTGGAGACACAGCCCAAGAGTCACTTAGCGATAGATGACAGCTGGAAGAAAGGAGCTAGAAAAGTGAAGCTTGAAATCTGCATAGTCACTCCTTTGGAAAATGAATTTCTTTTTTCATCAATGTTCCTGGTTATCAGCTGTAATGATTTAGGCAGAATCTAGCTAGTCCCCCCATACAATCCCCACTAGCAAAGAGGAACAATCGAAATTTTGTTCTTACTCAAATCACACATCTTTTCTGTTTTGAGGAATCTACCACCTGCCTAGAAATGATTCCTCCATCTGTATATAATTAGATTTGGGGGTTTGAAGATTTAACTGCTTCTAGGTGCAGGGGAGTACCACACATAAGAAAAACTCATTCTTGCTTCCATTGCAGTCATTTGTTACCTGGTTTGAGACAACACCAAATACACAGTTGGGCGGTCAAGGCAGTTCGCCTCACAGGGGAAAGCTTTCTGCATCCCTAACCTGAGTCTTTACCTGAAAGAAGAGGACGGGGCTGGTTCCCAAGTATTTGAGTGCCCCAAAGCTTGTAGTGTGAGGCCTCCCTGTTCTGTATCACCACTCTCTACTTTTCTAGCAACAAAGCTCCAGAGAACAAGACCCCCTGGAAAGGAAATGGGAGCTTGTTAGCCACAAAGCTTAAATTTGGGACAAGTATTTTTTTTTTAAACAGAGTTACTTTCATTCTGAAGGACAAAACTATGTCAGAGCAGCTTAAGCTTCTCCAGGGAAAGGAATTTGAGCCATCTCTTTCTTTCTAATCAGGATGGCTGGCAACTGACTAGGGCTGGGGTCATCAACACTCCAAAGGATTCCAAGGTCGGCAACACTCTAGACTGTGGAAGCAATGGACTACTCTAGGCCATTAACGTGGGCGTAATGGTTCAAGTACCCTCTTTCCTTCGAAAACCCATCTCCTGGCTCCCTCCAATGGGCTCTGGGGGACCACCCTCTCCCTTCCCTCTCCACTTTAGCAATCCATAGCCACCTGGCCCCCTTCTCACTCCCCCTCTTCTAGCACTTCACAGCCCCAAGGGAGGCAGTAAGTTTTTTTCTTAAGACAATTACATCCTACCTCCTTTGCTATTCCTGTGCCTATATAATGTTATCTTACTTCGTTACGGTCACCAAAGCGAGCTCAACCCAGGAATCAAAAACACACTATGCTAAAGACATAGCTGGCACAGTACTCTACCCTCAGCTCACCACAAGCTGTCGTCCCCACCCGACACCTTCCACCTGCTCTATAAAATAGCCACTGTCAGTCTTGTTCTGGTGGATCCACCCAGAAAAGCTTCTAATTTTAACTGGCCATATTCACTGATTTCTAACACTGACTCTGACTCATTTTTTGTCCTACGACGCCATCTTTGCTTTCTGAAAACTAAGAGACTCTGAAATTGCTCATTTGTTTTATTCTGAACAGAGATCAAGCTTGTTCCTGAGGCAGAAAGACTCCATCACCCAACCCTAAATAAAGATAACAGAACTGCTTGGGCAGGGCAGGGCAGAGATTAGGGTCTCCTTCAGCAGATCAGTTGCTTCCCACCAGGGCTCAGGGTCTCCTGAGATTGGCTAAGATATGGACACATCTAGACACAAATTCTTTGATTGTTTTGTTTTGTTTTACTTTGCTTTGTTTTGAGACAGAATTTTACTATGAAGTCCAGGCTGATCCCGAACTCACTAAGCAGCAGCCCAAGCTGACCTTGAACTCAAGGCAATGCTCCTGCCTCAGCCTCACAAGGTGTGCACTGCCATACCCATCTATCACATGGTGCTAGGGGATAGAACCCAGGTCTGGCGCTTCCAAGCAAGCACTCTAATCACTGACATACATCCCTAGCCAGCAGTGGTTGAATTGGTTGAGTTTATGTGTTGGTCCTAACAGAATATGCAGTGTTAAGCCTTATGGAACTTCTGTCCAGTAAAGCTGTGGTAGAAAAAAACAGGTGACATTTGCTGCAGAAACCTGCATGATCTTTCCAATAGCATCAGTCTAGGGGTGTGGTAATCAGCAGCATGCAGTCCAGGCTCCCCGTACTCACTGAGCCAGCCAGGGGAAGGGCCTGTGGTACTATAAGTAATGAAACACACCCAACTACCCCCTACTGCACCCTCTGAGAAAGTCTTACAGACTTTCTGGGTGTCAGAGACACGGAGAGTTCCATGTTACCAGCTTGCTCCAGGGTTGCCTAAAACAAAAAGCTAGAAGGAAGATTGTGGGATTGGAGGACAAGCTCCAGCTGGTAAACTCCTGCTGTGCCTTGATGTTTTTCTCAGACCAGCTAGATTTATACAAAGTTGCCATTTATCCAGCAACTGCTAGGCAAACACTCCTCCTTGGGTGGTCTATTCCAGGCCCAAGGTAGAGGTAGACAGAATAAGACAAAGGGCAGGATGACACAGCCACTGACCTTTCACCTTATCACACACTTCAGGGTGGTCTGATTTGCGCTCGGCTTCAAAAAAAACTCCAGCACAGCTGACTCCTAACACCAGCAGGCTTCTTGCAGGACTGTCTGCAAATGCACCCTGGCTCCTGGCCCGACAGCATCCTCACGTCTTGGAGCCCTTGCAGACACTCAGCATGTGTCTGTTAATCCTCACCAAGCCCCCCTGGGACTAGTTATCATGGTTCTTGCTGTGGAGCCCTTAAGTCTAGAGCGGTTAAGAGACCTGTCCAATACCACGCCTTCTCCAGAAAAAATTACAGCACCTAGCGTGAATTGAACTTCCAGTGAGCTTCCAGCCTCACTGCTGTCTAGGTCCTTCACTTGGATTATTCCATTCTTGCTAGAGCCCAAGGATGCAGCTGGATTTCTGCCCCCTATGCACAGCAGAGGAAGCTGAGAGCGCCTGCCCACTCCACACTCCGGGGCTTGGATAACACGTGTTGCAGGCAGTCTGACTTATTGGTACTAGGAATGTATTTCTGCTCCTCGAAAACCCATAATGGCAGAATTTGAATGAAGCAGCAGAAATGTAGAATTCAAATGAAGCTTCGAGACTGGTTTTCCCACAAGACCAGTGCTTCTCACACTTGAGGATGTGCACAAATCACCAGAGATTCTTGTTGAGATGGGGATTCGCACCCCATATGATATTGCCCAAGGTTCATGTGTGTGTGTGTGTGTGCGTGTGCGTGTGATGCAGGGCCTTGCACGTGCTAAGTACAGCTTCTCACCACGGAGTTAACCCCCCTCCCAGGGAAGGGTCTGCGCTTTTCAACAGGCTCCCAGATGACGCTGAAGCAAATGGCCTGCAGAGCACTTTGTTGTAAGTGATGACGTCCTAGACTACAGAGACCTTATTATGTTTCTTACCCCAGAGCAGCCCACGCTCTATTTCTGTGCACATTGCTGTTTACGGGCTCCAAGGCACCTTTCTCTTCAAATCTGACATTTCATCACTGCATCCATTAAGGCATTGGCCCTTTTATCAGCAATGAATAGAGCGATCTGTAGGGTGATCTTTCAGTGCAAAAACAGCTTCACCTCGATTGCAGAATTTCTGACTTAGCATGTTGCTTTTTTTATTTATTTTTTATTTTTTGAGACAGAGTTTCCCTCAGTAGTCTAGGATGATCCTGAGCTCATTATGTATCCCAGGATGGCCTCAAAGTCACTGCAATCCTCCTGCTTCAGCCTCTGGAATGTTGGGATTACAGGTGTGTGCCAACACCTCCAGCTAATCTTTGTGTAATACTAGGGAATTGAACCCAGGGTCTCCCACATGTTAGATAAACACTTTAACCACAGAACTCCCTTCCCAAGCCCTAGGACTCCGTATTTTGCAAGTCCTTCTGAGAGTTAGCACTGCCCATTCTAGTATAAATTAATCCATCCTTGTTCTGACTCTTTCAGTTCACCCATTACCCAAGTGAACTACATAAAAAGACACCCAGGACCTAGGTTGGCAAAAATAAGAGTTCTCCTCGTTGTAAATTCTTACCCCACAATTTTTCCATTGTATCTGAACAGACCAGCTTCTCTGCCAATTGCAGCGTACCTGCATAGGATTAGCTCTTTTGCCTCAACTCGATTCCAGGGATACACCTTCTGGGTCTTCCTTCTGCCATGTAGACGTGACCGACAGGCATAAATCTGCGCACCTCTGGGAAGGCGCACAATCACGCCTCTAACAAGTGTAGAAGTCAAGCAGCATAAATGTTGTCTGTCCCCAAGTACAGCGCCCCAGTAACCGAGCCATTCTGAGCCTTGGCTGAGAAAGAAGGATTTTTCAAGAGGCCTTTTGCCTTAAGGATTTTCAAAAGCAGCTATGTGATTGTGCTTTTCCCCAACTTTTCCCCCTACAATTCCAAAGAAAGCCCCACATTGAGGAAAATTAGAAAGGCATGATTCAGGGATATCAAATGCTCTCAGGATCCTTCCTTCCAAAATCTTTGTAAATTGTACCCAGTATCTATAGCGATAAATTTAAAGAAACATGAAGCAGCCGGGATCCTAAAGACAGTAGACTATTGTGCCATCCCATTGAGTTGGAACAATGAGGAGAGTCTTAAGCTTGTCTCCAGGGCAACGGAAAATGCCAGTCAGAGTCAGGTGGAACTTGTTGATGAATTTTTTAAAATAGAGTTTCACGTGCTCTTTTATTTTAAATATGGGAAAGTGAACTCATGCATATTTAGAAAAGACTACAGATTCTTTGAACTGAAAATATATCTTATTTAATTGCACAGGGTTGTACTAGTATTTTATTGATGTAGTAGCAAAATAAAATTTCTCAGGCCGGGAGAAACAAAGACCTTATGGAAAAATTAAAAACTGCATATCCACAGGTCCCCATCTGTGAATTCAAATAACTCTAGATTGAAACTTTTTTTTAAAAAAAAATTCTTTCTGTAACAAACATGTATAGACTCACTTTTCTTCTCTTTATTTCCTAACAATATAATGACCATTTACTTTGTAGTAGATATTTTAAGTCATCTAGAGATGACTTAAGGTCTACTGGTACAGGTTCTGTGCAAATGCTATGACATTTCATATAAGGAGCTTGAGCGCCTTTGGGTTTTGGTATTCTGGGATTATTACCAAGGGGGAGTCTCGGAATCAATTCCCTGCAGAAACCAAAAGGACAACTGTGTTAGCAAGGGGGAAAAAGTTTCATTTAAGTCTTTTTTAAATATTTAAATATCAACAGATCAACTCTCTGCAGCATACTATGACCTGGTAGGCATTCTGACACATGGTCTTATAATCTCTACTACCAACTATGGCATTTTGCTCATATTAGATCTGGACCTTCTAAACTGCTGAGGCAATCAAATATGAAAGTTAGGTGTTCTTAAAGACACAGCTATAGGCCAAATTGTCCCAGTCCAGTCCAGAGGAAACTGCTAGTGTACCCCCCTGAAGTACCTAGTGAGCTCTCTCTTTCTCTCTCTCTCTCTCTCTCTCTCTCTCTCTCTCTCTCTCACTCTCTCTCTCTGAAGTCCAGGCTGTTCTTAAGCTCACTAGGTACTTCAGGGTGACCCAAAACTCATGGGCAATACTCCTGCGTCAGTTTCCCAAAATGCTGGGACTACAAGCATGTATTACTACACCCAGCTATTATGTAGGGCTAGAAAATTGAACCCAAGGCTGCCTCATTACTCCTCCAGCCTAAAGTACCACCTCTAAGTGGTGGTTGGTCACGTGGACACTGCCTTTATGTACACATTCATGTTATTATTATAGAGGGGGCTAGTTATTTTATGTGGGCGGCCCTGATACATGGATAAATTCAGCCCCACTTCTCTCTCTCTCTCTCTCTCTCTGCTTCCCATGAACCCGCTTGCTCACTCATGACAGGTAATGCCTCAGACATGTCACAATGTGATGTAAAGGCTCTTGACTGATGCCAGTGCTATGCTCTTGGGCTTCCCAGCCACAGAACCACAGGGTAAATGCATTTCTGTTCTTTATAAACTCCCCAGCCTCGGGTTCTCTGTTATAAGAGCTAAACCCAAGCTAACACAATGCTTGACTAAAGAAACCCTTAAAATAGTGCCCTCTACAAGATATTACAGAACTTCACTTCTTTCCCAGGCCAAAGAAAGTAGCAAAGGAACACAGACACTTCATCCTCTGGAACGCAGGCTCCTTCAGCCTTGTTTCTTCACCATCCTCCTCTCCCACTTCCCGGTGTAAGGCTGTATTCTAGGCGACAGAAACATGAAAACAGAAAGAATACTCCTTCGCCCTGTAGGAGGCGTCTTCACCTTGTCGGGCTGAGCTTCACGTCATGGCTGCACCTTAGCTGTAAAAGAGGTTGGGAGATCTCATCTCTTTCCCTTCAGATTGGTATGAAAGTAAAAGTCTAGAATAGACGGTAGGGCAGATGGCTAACATTGTCTGACCCTTGTGGGACCCAAGGCGCTGTCCCAGTCTAAAGGTGCTACTTACAAGGCAAAAGCAATAATCTATGCACTCTAACAATGAAAATAAAGCTGTGAAGCCTGGGTGAGCTTATTCTCATCACTTCTTTTTAGTGTCTATTGCAAAGTGCTAATCTCATCTTTTGAATGCTTTCTTTTATTGGAAAGTGGGACCAAAATTGATATCAGTAGGCCTGACTATTTTGCACATTCAAATACATTAAGATAAAACCATTGCCAAGGCAATAAGAATGTCATAAAATATTAAACACTGTGGAATTTAGAAAATCTAAGTTTTTATAAATATATAAAAAAACATTAAATTGGTCATATTGACCATGGCATTTTAAACTTCCAATTATCCTGCTAATTGTAAAATCTTAGACTAGGACATGAAAACTAAGGAAATAATATTACCAAGAGGACCCTAATTTTTTTAGACCATAACTTTGAAATAACTTCATGTCTTTAATTTTATGCATTAATTTTATGCATAAGGGAAAGAAAAGGCAGAGTGGAAAATAATACTGCGTATAACACGATGACAAAAAACACGGAGGCTTTCGTCTTACTTCCTAACGGGTACAAATGACCAGGTCCTACTTCACCTGCTGCTAATACTCAATTGTGGGTAACAAAACCACCAGGGAGTTTTCAGAGCAGAGCTGATCCATTTTCTCATGAGAAGAAAAGTGCTTCTTTGTGTTCTGCCCACAACAGACCCTAAACACACATCAAGAATTCCTCTTTAAATTACAATTTATTAAAGTCAGTAATTCGAAGCCAGTGGTCACTTGCTTTTGCCCCGACATCCAATATCAGATCCTGACGTGAAGCAAAGCCCTTTTCTTGTCCCCAAGCGCATGTGAGTTCCTGAAATACCTTCCCATGCTCATCCAGGTGATTCAGATTTCAGAAATGGCCAGCATGTTGTCTCTTTCCTCAGCTCCCGGGTGTCTTGGTCCTCTCCTTTCCTGGTGGACTGTCACGTGTGTTTGGCTTCCTGTGGCTCCTTGCCAGCTCTGCAGGTCACTCAGCGCTCCTCAGTCTCACACTTCATTGACACAAACTGGGCTTTTTGGAAGGGCTAGCTACAAAATCAGTAGAAATACTGAGGGAAAAGGAACCCCAGGAGCAGAACTAGCTTTAATAGGAGCCAGAACCCTGTGGCAAAGGCTCACATGTCCCAGTGTTCTTACTTCCCTTTTTCCTCAGTAATAGACGCCATAGTTTCAGCAATGCACATCACTACCTCAAATGATGACACAATTTGCAATTTCTCCTTCAATTAAATGTTAAAACAGATGCCGGGGGCTGGCTAGGAAGACAGGAGTGGGAATGAAAATGAAGGCCTATGTTTCCTCCCCCACTTTCTCCTATCGTTGGTGAATATATAGGTTCAATGTTTGGAGCTCCTGAAATGATCTTGAGCCAAGAAGAAGAAAAGAAGAAGAACAGGAGTAGATGTGCTTGGTTTTTAGGTTATCCTGACACTATGGAGTATAATCTAGCTCAGAACTAAATGCCTGTGAATTTAGAGAATATCAGAGAGAAATCATCTTATTTCTTCCTTAATCCATGTTATTTACATGTTAGGTACAGCCAAACTTAATATGATAAAAATTGAGAATTAGCCATTGTCAAAATCATGTCTAATTGGTTTTTCATCTTCTGGACCCTGTTTAATGATCTTTCTATCACAGCTCAGCTCTCTCTGATGCCCTCTGCATCCTCCCTTTGCGCTGATACCTCCAATACAGCTTCTCTGTGCTCTGCGATTTGTGTGTGTGTGTGTGTGTGTGTGTGTGTGTTGCTGAGAACTGAACTAAAAACCTTGAACATGCTAAGCACTCATTTGACAACTGAGTTACACATTCAGTCCCCTGCAATTTTTCAATCATCTGTTTATACCCAGATTTTTCCATCCTGTAGCCTATTTCCTTAGAATATGACAGGTGACTGGCAAGGTGATGTGGTAATAAAACTTAATCTAAGTTATTAATAGAAAATAATGGATGTTCTTATTCCAATGTACACTCTTACAGAAGCCTAGGTGACTAGACCCATAGGACGACTAACATGGGCATGCTAGCAGGCAATTATGGTAGGTATTCTCAGGCAGGCAAGCTTTTTGACATTTGATTTAAGAAATACAGTTCGGCAGACTGTCAGGCAACTCCAAGTTTACATACACAGAGTGTCAGATTCAATTAGGATTTCCAGATACTCATCTGAACTTTCACCATGCATTGCTTACTAGCGCAAAACCACACCAAAGTTGTTGAAGGTAGGATGTATGCAATCCAGTAAGAGGAAATATGGTAGTCGACAGTTGAAAACTTTTTTTAAAGTTTTCTGAAATTGTTTTTTTTTTTTTTTTTTGCTCTTCCTCCCACAGGAATTAAACAGTGCTTTAAAAAGGCTTCCACGTCCAGCAGATCAGTGTGCGTTGGAGAATCTTAGATTTTCCCTATAATCGCCACCAAGCTGATAGTCTGTGTCCTTTCCGAGTGAGGGTTTCGTGTAGTCAAAAATAAAATTCATTTTAACAGCTAAGGTTCTTATTTAATAAAATAATTTAGGCAATTCATTTGACTACAGTCCCTTCAAGGAATGTGTGACTCAGAAAATCCTTCCGTTTGGACGTTGTGAACTATCACTGATTGACACAAGGTCATGTTTCTTCACATCATGAAGCCACATCTACAGATAACTGGTGAAATGATGAGAGTTTGTTTTTATTTCAGTAGCTTATTTTAATGGGCTTTTCTCTAGCATCACAACTCATAGTTAACTAACAGGAAACTATGTGCTAAGGAAATACTAGATACCACCTGCATCATCGAATACTGCCTGAATAAACATCCCCTTTTCCTTAGCCTCTATCAGCATTACTTCCAGGAGAAACACTGTAATTTGAGTCTATATCCCTGACCCCAAAGCGGCAGACTATGGAAGACATGTAATCGTAAACCAACTTCCTCAAAGACAGCAGTGCCCTGAAATGCAGGGCTGGCCTTGGAATACGAGGAAGTGTATAACCTTGTGTTTAACCTTCGATCCTGCTTTCCAATGTCCTTATATTATCATTTTCTTTCTCCCACTCTTTCATCACATTACCATTTATGAATATAGACACCTGGAAGAAAATGCATTAAAAAAGAAACTACTAAAATGAATTGTTACTTATAATCTTTTAAAACTACACACACACACATATATATATACCTTGGCTTGTATCCACATGTACCTACTTATGATATGTATTTTACATGTATTTGTATATCTAAATATATATATATATCATATATGATATATATATATGATATATATATATATATATGATTGATATGTGTACAGAAGCTGCTTTCTCCATATAAGAAGGGTCTCAAGCTCAAGTTTAGCCTGGGAAACTTAGTGATTTAGCAAGACCTAATCTCAAAATAAAAAGGGCTGGGGATAGAGCTCGCTATAAAGATCCTGAAGAAAAGAAAGATGAAAAAAAAAAGGTCCACACTGTATAATGTTTGTTGTTTTTAAGCCTTTTTTAAGCTCAGCAGGTTAGACTGACCCCTTTTGAGATCAGAGTCTCTGGAAGCACACAGAATGAGAAGTGGGAAGCACGTTGTGCGTGGCAGCCCAGTCCGTGGCACCATGTGGGAAGGGGAGGTTCTTCTGCCATGACTGTCACAATGGCTAGGTAGTCTTGTGGAGACAAGATGGAATGGATGAAACAACAACAAAGCAATGTCACTTGAAGGCAATTAGCCATGACATCATGCTGAAAATCTGTCCTGGAAGTCATGGCCTGGCCTATATGCATAACAATAGATATCAAATGAGTAAGAAAGTAGGTGGACAGGGACATGTAAGGGTAGGAGTGGTTCTGCAAGGGAGATGAGAGCCAGGCCAACCTCAAGGAGTTTCAAAACTGCTGTTGGGAGTTGTTGAGGTCAGAATTTCATCCCATTACAGGTCTCCCGTGAATTGTTAGTTTTAAGGCATTCATCACTGATTAAAAGAAGGCTGATGCAGGCCCTTCTTGTTCCTGGGAATGGAAGAGCCACTCTGAACAAGGATCACTTTAGCCTGTGCTTTCCTACCCAGAAAACATCCTGGATGTTCTTCCACAAATCCCTTTGAGATGCAGAGAAAGGAAGAAAAGAGAGTCTCTTTCACCAAAAAGCTATTAGAAGGAAATAAGTAAAAATGGAATAAGATTTTAATCTACTTCCAAGCCATATTTTGCATAATGATGTCTAATTCTAATCTTTTTGTAAAAGGAGTAATAATTTAGATGCACTAAAGTCAATATTTAATTACCCATGAGCCCAGAATAATTTCTCTCTTTGCTAATGTAAAATGTCTGTCATTAGAAGAAAATTCCAGCAAAAAAGGAGTAAGTTTTTGCTTCTATTTATAGATTTAAATAAAGGTTGCTTTTATACGTTGTTTAAATTGTTGGGTTCATCAGTTGATGGCTTTGTGCTAAGAAAACATTGAAAATGCCTAGTACACTGACTGGCCTCAAACTATGGTGTTCAGAAAATGTCAATTTATTATTTTTACCAAAACTGTATAATTAATCTATAGTCTGCCGTGATACAAGTTCATTAACCATCCTAAATTTTCATTCATTTGTTCATTCTGTTTTTTTCCATTTGAATAAATTTAAATTGCACAAAAAACTATTTTAAAATGTTTTGTTTTAAAATTCTACCAAATCCTTCCCCATAGTTCACTTACCTCAAGGTTCTGTGTTAGAATTTATTTTTCTTTCTGTACTTTAACAATCATCTTTTCTCATCCACAATCTCAGAGTTGCAACTTGTAATTATCTCACCATGTGAAACAGGTTCTCACTGATTGACAATCCATTCTGTTTTGGCAGAGTGGAGACGCCATGAAGTATATGTAGTGGATGTGTCTGTCACTCATCCTTAACGAAATTGCTGCTGACCTACCGATCTGTAGCGGATGCAAAAGGGCTTGTAGTATAGGTAAATGCAATTATTGTAAGAACAATAGGGCATTCAAGCAAATCTTCTAGTTGCTGCATTGCAGAGTGAAGGGTTCTCTAACAAAGCCAATAATTACTTTCTAATGTATAGAGTTTGTGAATCTGAAATTTAATCTATCAGATTTGCTTGAAACAGGTACTTGCTATGCTGAAGTCGGTCTTTGAGATGAATTTTAAGGAGTAAAAGGAGTAGGGGAAGATTATTCTTGTTACTGCCTTATTTTGGCAAGGTTGAAGACTGCTGGGTAAAGAAAAACATCCTACAAAATCAAAGTGAATGTAAGACATGGCCCTGGGGAGCAAATAGCCAATATCTCAGTACAGTCACTCTTTGAATATCTTTGATTTTCTCTTTTACATTTACCAGGTTCTTTGGGATATTATACAGAAACAAACAAGCAAACAGACCAAAAAACCCTAATGTTCTACCACCCTAAAAAAGAAAGAATAAATCTGAAACCGATTCTGTTAAGAGTGGTTACAATTGGGGCTGAAGGATCTAGCTCAAAGAGATGCATAGGAAGAGCTAGAAATCAACCTGAGTTGGTGTTGTAAATCAGTTGTGTGGAAAAGGACACAATTAGTTGGAGAGGCATGTGTGTTTCACTGAGAGATCATAAAACTAAAAACATGACCTCCTTCCATCGGGAAAGGCTGGACCGTGCCCTTGAGTTTTTATCCTCCGTGCCCCTCGTTCACATGATTCTGTCTCGTGTTGCTGCCATCTAACCCTCCAGGGTGGAAAAGAATCTGGCTTTGTCCCTGCTGGACCTTCAAAGCAATCTTGGCTCTTTTTTCAGTGTTTTTTCTCCTTTACAAAGTACTGCTACGTTTCTACAAATCGGAGAAAATCTGATGGGGGAACAGGGTCAAGATGTGCAAAGAATTTTTCTTCCTGCAACCAAGATACAATGCATTTAAAACCATCTCCCAGACAAAAGATATTCACCAGTAACACTTCAGACAAAGGATTAATATCTAGAATAGACAATGAACTGAAAAACATAAAACCCCCTAAAATAAATGAACCCACCAAGAAGCGGGTAGGTGAAATGAGAAGAAACTTCACAGAAGACTAAGTACAAATGGCCAGCCAGAACATGAAAAAGGTTCCTTAGAAAGCTGAGAATGGAAATCCCATTTGATCTAGCTTTGGCCCTACTAGGCATGTTCCCAAAGGAAATGAAGTCAACACACCAAAAAGACACATGCATATCCATGTTTATAGCAGCACAATTCATAATAGTCAAATCCTGGAGACAACCTAGCTACCCATCCACAGAGGAATGGTTAAATAAAATGGGGTACCTATACACAATGGAATACTATGCAGCCATAAAGAAAGACTGATGTGAAGTGTTTGAATGAAAATGGAGCCACTTAGAGTCAATAGCACTCAGTGAAATGGGCCAAACACATAGGACTGACTATAGATGGGTGTCTCTATTATGAAATTCACAAAAATAATGACATATAAAGGCCCCAACGTGAGTGGTAGGGTAGAAAGACAGGCAGTGGTCAGATAGAAAAAGGGTGAACCTCTGAAAAAGGGGTGGGCGTAGATGCCCACTAATACCCCAAACCCCATGGTTCTAATGTATTACAGAATTTGAAATTCATGTATTTACTCAAAGAATATTTTATGTCATGTAATTCTTTATCACAACAAAATTATATTAAAAAACTCAGCTTGCCCTTTGTAGATTTGGAATGTTGCTTCCACAATAAGGTAAATGATCATTTACAACTAAAAAAAAATAAATAAAGTCACCTTCACAAGGATAAAAAAAATGTGTTTCGTTGGTGGCCTAGACCCCATGTGCTCTGATAGTTCCTGTCTGGGACTTTGTGCCGTGCAGCATAGGAATGAGAGGGTGGAAATATGTGCCACCTAACCACTCTGGCCTTCTCGCTGTCTAAATTTGTCTTGAGATTTTGGGCTGAATGTTCTTTAAGCTGATGCATTTTTCTAAAGGAAACCTCCAATTCTGACTGCTCAGCTTAATCAACCCTTTGAACTTCCCTTTCAGGTTTTCTAAATCCTCAGTGTGCTTGACTCCCAGAAGTAGAGCAAAAGGGCATTTCAGGAGATCAATCAAAGATAATAGGAGGCTTCTGAGCTTCTCTAGTTTAAAAGAATGCTGTTTTCAGAAACCATGAACAAGAGTACTATTATGAGCATTTAATTATTTCTAATGAATACATTATAAACTCTTCTATCACTAGAATGTAATAACTCAAAACTGCCTTATAATGAAATTTAAATTAATCTCATTCCATGAAAATGAGACTTAAAAATCAGACAGGCAAACAATGGCATTTTCTCCTGTTGGACCCTCAAAACTATTGTTCCAGAAAAAATGGAAGAGGACTATTGTCTCCAACATGTAGGATTCGAAACAAACCTAATTTTTATCATAAATCCAAGACCCTCGCTATGAATATTCTGGGTCAACTCCAACCATTCCATTGGTATTGTGAAATCATGTTTAAAAATCTAAGGTTTAATGCATTTTAGCTGGAAAGGTAGATAAATAACATGAAGAATTTTTAGAAGCATGTGCTCATTGCCAATATTATAAATATATTTGTTCTACTATGTATGTATTTAAAATGTAAATCTTTGCTAAGAGCTGAAGGCCTGGGGTCTAAAAAATCTCACATTGAGATTTAAATATCAAAAGTAAGAAAGAAAATAAATATTTTAATACATTCAACTTTGGCTATTCAAGTATTATTTATGCAATTTATGGATCTTATATTTCAATCAATTGCTCCTTAGAAGCTTCTCAAGGTGGTTGGTTAAGTTAAAGGAAAAAAAGGATGTGAAAATCATATTCAGGTGTCTATTCCTTGGGGGATTCTACAAATTGGGGGAAAACACATTAAATAGAGTGAGATTAAGAGGAATTTAAAAATACATGTGCTGTGATATAAATTTATAGTGAGGCAATATGCAGTCATTTACTGTGATATTTACAAAAGTTATGATGCTGAGAAAGTACTTATGATAGTAAAAAGGGGCAGGATGTTTAAACTTTATAGATAGCATGAGTTCAAGTATTTTAAAAATACAGAAAACAAGAATGATAGGTTGGGTAAAGGTTGGGGCTATTGTTTTGGATAGCTTTGTGTCCTTTTACATTTTTCTAATGAGGATGGATTATTTTATATTTGCGATTTTAACCAATTTATAAAAAGACAAATTCATGTGCGTGCCTTTCCTGGACTCAGTAATTCTTTGTGCATCCTTTTAGTTATTTTTTCAAAGGTTAGAGATAAAGATGCCTTTTAGATAGTCCCATAGAGTTTCAAGGGATAATGTAGTTGAAATTCAGTTTCACAGAGAGTGTGAGTCAAAAGGCTAATTTGGAAAAATATAAAGACTTATTTGGGCAGGTACTGGTTCTAGATGTAGCACATTACATGCCCCAAAGGAGATGAATGACAGACTTCATAGCAGCAGTGCCATAGCATTACGTCACTAGCCACATGGTGGCCATGTTAGTTTGTGTTAGTGCACACAATGATGTCTTCACAATGACAGAACTAATCAACAACTCACTTCTCAGGACGTGTCTCATCCTCGAGCCTCACATGGCTTTACATAGTGCTTTATATATGAGTCAAATATGACTGTCATCTATTGTTAAGGGCTACATTTTAATGGGAAAGCAAAAAATAGCATTCCTTCAGTAAAAAGAAGATGGTTCAGTTGTATGAACAAGAGCTTGAAAGGAAAAACAGAAAACAACACAGCTCCAGACAGACTCAATGGTTCTGTTCAGGGAAACTGAATGTCACGAGAGATGTCTTTTTTGGGTCAGAGACACTAAAGTGGGAGCCATGCCAGAGTGGGGATTAGAACTGAGGGCCCAGCAGAAACAGTGCTCTAGATCCAAGAAGAATAACATGGCCTAGAGTGGGAACTGAAGAGTGGGACTCACAGATACAGAGTTGGTGGAATCCATCCAAAACCAGGGTGGCCTAGCCCCAACTCATAAGCCATCACACAGCCATCCTCACGTCAGGATTCGAGTCACCTGAACCAAACTAGACTTTTTTATTATTATTATTATTACTGATAACCACCTGCCTGTGGGCAGAATGCACCTTGTCAACTACCATCAGGAGGAAAGTTATTTTCATCATCATAGTCACAGAGACCGGCCAGTGTGCGTGCGCTCACAGCGACAATCTCCCAGGGAGAAAGAAGATAGAAGTAGGAGGAAGAATTCTGTGCTCTTCCAGAGATGAAGGCAAAGGCCCCAGCTCTGTGCTGCTGCACATGCGCTGCCGAAGGCGGCAGTGCTAATTAAATTGGCATTCCTTATCACCACCGCAGTAACTCCTGGGGAACATTCATATTTCAACATGCAAGCTTGTCTCTGTGATAGCATCACTGTCTTTTCTGTAATCCTGTCCCTCATGTGACCTCTTGCTGTGGCTGTGGTACAAGGGCAATTTGGCAGAGCTTGTCACCTTTGCCTAGAATACAGAATCCAACCAGCCCCCTGGCCTCATCTGCCCCCTTCCTCCAAGAAAATGTAAATCATCATCACTTACTTTAAAAATTTTAATTGACATTTAAGAACTGAATATATTCAAGATGCTCAATACAATAATTTGATATAGGCTTATGCTGTGTAATAATTTTTACAATCAAATTGATTAATATATGCATCACCATCCATGCTACGCCTTCAGAATTTTTTTACAACTGTAAGTTTTTGCCTTTTGACCCACATCTTGCCTGTTCTCTTACACTCCCCTCCAGACCCTGTTAGCTACCCTTCTACTCTCTGCTTCTGAGAAATTGTGAGTCGTCATCATTTCTTACTTAGATCATGATAAAAATCCCCAGATGCTCGCATTGCTTCTTCAAAAGCCCTTATATAATCTGTTTTTCATATAGCCATCAGAGCAATTTACATAAATTGTAAGTCACATGTTGAATCTCTCACCCTGTCCTGCTAGGAGAATTTAGATCTAGATTGTCTCCAGTGGCTCATATATTGAAGGCTTGACATCTAGTGTGGCACTGTTGGGAGGTATTGGAAACTTTAAGACAGGGGTAAGGGACATTTTTCTGCCCAAAGCCATTTGGATATTTATGAGGTTTTGGGAGACATTCAAGATCCAAACCATAACATTTGGTAACACATTTGATTATTATACAATTAACTAGGTAAAAATAAAACTGATGTAATTTCCTGAACAGTTATCAGTAATAAATACATGATTTCTCTTAATTTTTTTGAGAGTTGAAAGTATCATAAGGATTCCTTCCTCTTCCCTTTTCCCATCACCATTTTTTAGATCTCCACAGTTAAACAATTCAAGCTGGAAACCTTGTGAATTAGCCTGTAAGGATTTTGTCTGTGGAAGGTCTGATGATTCTGTAGGGCACTAGAGTAAGTCAGCTGGTTAAAAGCAAAAGTGTCACCTGTCACCCAGGAACACATTTTCTTTTATCTGTCTGCCGAGGTCAGATGAATTTAAAACCTATGCTAGTTATAATAGCAGAGTTTAAAACAAAGTCCAGGGGCTGGAAGAATAGTTCAGCAGTTAAAATGCTTGCCTAGTAAGCTCAAGGCCTTGAGTTCAATTTCCCAGAATCATATAAACTGGGTGTGGTGGTGCATACATGTAATTCTTGCGCTCAGTAGGCTGAGGCAAAAGGTTACCATGTGTTTGAGACCAGTCTACGCTATGTAGGGAGTTCAGGATCAGCCTGGGCTAAAGAGCAATATCTTGTCTCAAAAAAAAAAAAATCTAAAATCAATAAAACAAAAAACTCAAAAATAACAACTAAAACAACAACAAGGCTAAAAACAAAGGACATCCACTTTAACTACAGAATCCATGGTGAATTGTCCAAGAAAAATAGATCCATTCTACAAATGACAGATTTCTATCCTTGATATGAATATTCTGTCATATCTTGCAGCCAGCAAAGAAGGTTTTATAAGAATGAAAATAAACACACCCATTGTGCTATAAATAAATAGTGACTGGGAAGCCAGCTTGAAAGCATACCAACACTAACTACCCAAACACAGAGGATCCTAAGCAGCTGCTCAGAGAATTGCAGCACACGGCTGACAAAGGAGGTCCCGAGGATTCATAATTAAGGATTTTAATTTCAAAGTAGGCCTCATAAGAATCATTGTTAATATGATTTGTTTGTCAACTTGAGCCTTCACGCATGCAATTTACTGGAGGAAATGGAACAAAATAGCATATGCCTGTACACAAATGTAATTGGAGTTCAATCTTTGAGAAGAGGAACACCTCCCACAACAACAACAAAACCCTCCCCAGGACAGCATTTTTCTCTGTCTTCTTGCATTTTCCAAGGGATGACCTTATTTAGAGTTGGCTAGTCTGTGAATTTAAGTACCACACAGTCTAAGCCCAGGGAACCACCAGGTGGAAAGCGAACCACACTTAGGCTTACAATAAAATTGTCACTCATTTTATTTGATGGGCAGCCTGGAAGAAATTTGAGTTTTCAATTGGCAGGCACTTCTTTAGAGCACTTTAAACAAAGAGCTTTGAGCTACTTGCTTGTGTCTTAATGACAGAGAATTGGTAAGAAAAAGAACAAAAGGGTCACTAGATCTGTTCAGTCCTTTCAACATCTCACAGCATTAGGAGGTGTCTTAACTTGTCATTGTTCTATACTAATAAATTTTAGTCATATTGTTTGATTTGTAAGTACATGGAAAGATTTGTTTTCAATTTACTTTTTGTTACTTGACAACACAGAGCTTCCTGTGGAAGGACAGGAAAATCTTTCCAGGAATAAGACAAACTCAAGAGTGGCTTTGATGGGTAAACTTAAAAGACAGTAAGCTTAAATGCCAGCATTTTATTAAGCCAATCACTTCTTTTTGGATCCTCAAAGCTTCTTACTCGTTTTTTACGTTTATGGAGGGAAGTGTGTGTGCATGAGCCAAGGAGAGGAAAGCTTGCGTGTGAGGGCTTAACTCAACTCTTTGGTAGTCGGTTAGTGCAAACTGCCACGTCATGCATTGCCTAATTGTCCTCTTCCCTTTTCCCTGATCCTTTTTAGAACGAAACAGACCTGAGTAAGAATTTCAGGGATCATGAAAAAGTTAATTAACTTCTGAGAATCATCATCTTTAAAAAACGAGTATAATGATGTGACTTCACGGGAAAAGCCAAGGATGGCCAATGGGAAGAAGGGTGCACTGTATGGAGGGAGGGGAGGTGACATCCTTCGATTTGTAATATGTTGGTTTTGCAGTTCTTGTCAGATGACCCCATACAAAGGCCTAACAGGCAGCCTCAAAGAATGGCCAGAAGCCCAGGGGAGCAGTCTGTGCCTGTTTCAGCAAGGTACCGCAGACCACTGAACAAAGGTGATGTGGATGACAAGAGGAAAGAGCAAGGAGGAAAGCGGATGAAGAGAGGCCAAAATTAGCAACCTGGAGGGCGTTCGCATTTAAATATCAGATATAGTGCAGGAATGGGGGGAGGAGATGAAGCAGGAGCAAAGAGGTGGCCAAAAAATCTGGACAAGTTGATTTTGTAGAACACTGCGTCATTTTTTAGACAGTGATGATCATAAGCACTTCTCGAGTGTCTGACATCAAACAAGCACTGTGCCGAGTGTTTTGTAACCCTCATTTCCTCTGGCCTTCACAACAGCCCTATAAATTAGATTCTGTTATTAGTCACAGTTTATGGCTAAGAAGTTCACATTTTACCCAGGTTAAGTAAACATGCCTGCAGTATAGGTTAGTGGTAGAGCTGGAATCCAGTCTGACTCTAGAGCCCATTCATGGATAAGAGAGTGGCCTGTGGTGTCAAGGACTGAGGGCATTGGTGTCAAGGAGTGAGGGTGACAAAGGCCTGAAAGGTGCCTTGGTGTCATCAGTTGAAAATCCTTGCTTAAGAGTCCAGTGATGAGATACTGCACTGAAGTGGACAGAGACCCCATGCCCCAACTTGTGACATTGGTAAGTGCATGTTGCAGAACTCCAGGGGCACCATTCACTCGATGACAGTGTGAGTCACTTCTGGAGCTGTGTGGTGTGCACCCTTCACAGCCCTATACAGCACCATCAGGTGAGGGTTAAGTGTACATGTGTAGCCATGAGAGGTGGTTTCTAGGATTCTCCGTGGATACCAAATCCTCAGGTACTCAAGTCACTTATACAAAATGCAATCACATTTCCTTAGAATTCACACACATCCTCTTATGTACCTTAAATCATCTCTGATTTATAATACCTAAAACAACACATAAATACAAATACTATGTAGTTTTTATGCTGCATTGCTTAAGGAGTAATGACATGAAAAAGGCTATATGTTTAGTATGTTCAGCGCAGTATGTATGTATGTATGTATGTATTTTTCAGACAGAGTCTCACTCTGTAGCCCAGCTGGTCCTGTACTCACTGGAGTAGCCCAGGCTGGCCTTGGACTCAAGAAAATCAGCCTATCTCAGCCTCCTGAATGCTGGGATTACAAGTATGCACCACGATGCCAAGCTTTATATAATGCTGGAAAATCGAACTCAGGCCTTGCGTTTGCAAAGCAGGTGCTTTAACCACTGTGCCATTCTTCCAGCCCAGATTTTTATTTGTTTTTTAAAAATATTTTTTATCCAAAGTTGATTGAATCCATGGATACAGAATCTCCAAAAATGAAACTTGTGGACTCTGAGAGCAACTGAATTTGGAAGCAATTTGATGTTAAGAGAAGGAACAAGAGAGGGTAGGAGTTAAAAGTGAGCGCTAAGAAATGAGATTGCCCGGCTTGGATGGAGAGATTTCAACATGTTTCCATCGTAAGGAAAGGTAGATTGGCTTGCCTGGGAGAGCCTCAGCTTACTTTTTTTTTTCCCTCCTGTATCGTTATTATATTCTTTTTTTCTTTACCATTTTCTACCATATAGTACACAGGGAAGGGGTAAAAAGAAAGATGTAAGATAAAGGATTGGTGAAGCAAGTTTCTGTGTGGCTACTGGGCAAGCAGAGGGCTGGTACTTGGGAGAGGGGGGAGATTTGCCTGCCCTTAAAGCAGCAGGAAGATGAAGTAAAAATAAGTGTGGGCATCAAACTGATCAAGAGATGGATACAGATATATGAGATTTCTACTTCACTCTTCCTCTTTGTAAAGTAAGGAAAGATGAGGTCGCAGTTCAGAGTTCAGGTTCGTAGGCCTACTTTGCTTTACTCTGTTAGAGAAGGAGTCAACCTTTCATAAACGTGGTTTCATTGGTCTCTGTATCAAAAAGCAGACAGCATGGATAGATCTTGCTGAGCACAAAAAACAAACTGAGAACATGTATTCTGAGAGTAGCTGGCTTGGCAATGTACCTATTCCATGCAAAGAACACCTCACTTAATAAGGATAATTATGGCAGTAGCTTATGTAGAGCTCATGATATGCTACAAAAATTCTGTTTTAAATTTGTATGTTTTGGTAATCACAGCCCTTGGGGCAAGGCGACAGAAGCAAGAAGACTGTTGTGAGTTTGAGGCTAGCCTGGCTATACAGTGAGTTCAAGACCAGCCTAGACTACATAGCGAGACTAGGTCTCAAAAACCAACCAACCAACCAACCCCCCGCCCCCCCCAATATAAAAAATATATATATATGCTTTGATATAATATTCTAAATGTTTGAATTTTCTACTTTTAATTTTGTTTTTGTTTTTTGAATAGATGAGGAAAATGAGTCATTTCACAGCTTCAAGATTTGAATTGAGGGACCACACTTTCATCCAATGTGTTATTTCTCGCTTATTTTTTTTCTCTCCAATCTATGTAAGTTCATTTCAGGCCTTCCTCTTTGTCTGTGGCATTTAGTCAAAGACTGTCATTGTAATAAATCAATCATGTCTGAATCCTCCGAAAATGATGAGCCAGTAACCAGATAGGAAGGCTCCTGACATGCCAGACCAGATACCAAACTAAATAGGGCATCAGTTCTTTACATTATTGCTGCCTCCACAACACTGAGAGGCCCCTGACTCTTTCCTGAAATCTCCAGTTGTCATATGGGACGAGGTGCATGCTAAGCAGTTTATTCAGTTCAGGAAATATGGTCATGAAATCCAGTCATGTGGCATTCTTGACCAATAGGAAATCAGCAGTGACAGAGACAGTTCTCTGGCTGTAGCCCTTCTCCAAGTGTGGAAACCTCCCTAACAAGATGGAATTCATCAAGAGCAAGCCAGAGGTTTCAGAGAAACTTCTAGATTCTTTGTGCTACTTGGTTAAATGTTAATATAGTGCTCAGTACATATATTAACAGTGTTACTCTCTCTCTCTCGGTGAGTATGAAAAAACCCAACTTGAACATATGGATTAATTATGAATCACTAAATCAAAAGCTATGACCAGACCAGGGGTTAGTGGGGTATAAAAGGCGGAAAATTTATAATTCTCAGTATGAGTAGTGCTAAGGAAAATTCACTTGCTCACTGAGGAAAATGTAATGCATATATAGAACTAAAATTTTTGAATAGAGTTTTATTACTTTAGACCTTCAAATAATTTTTTATTTTTATAGTTGTGGTCTGATCTCTATGACAATGAAAATTGGAAATAGTGATTGTACTTTATGATAGCAATTTGGTAATATATTCTCCACTTTTTTGGCATACTTGTTATGAATTAATATAAAATTATGTAATAATTCAACAATTACATAATTCTGTTAGGAATCATTCTATTTCTTGGAACACCTTAGGGGAAACTCATTCTCATGTACATTTGAAAATTACAAAGAAAATGTGGCTCCTTCCCCAGAAGTGTTTATTTTCTGGTTTGCTAAAAAGAAAAAGAAATGATATCAAAGTTTCTTTGCAGCTCCAGCACCAGTGATTCCACAATTCGATAGTGTGGGCAGAAGTAGGGTCAGGTCAGAAGGAAAGGCATTTTTGGATACCAGCGGAAGACATAACACAAGTAACCCTTTCCTGGCAGCCTATAAGTTCTGCGAGATTTTCATTATTCATATATAAAAGGGACCTGTGACCACAGGATGCAGTGGTTTCACACTACTCTCTCCTTAGTAACTAAGACACTGACCTGTCCCTAATGAAGTTGGAGTCTCTATCCTAAGACATCGCGCTACCCTTTGTTCTGTCTAGTAAGAGATACAAACGTGTAAGGTGGCAATTAAAATGCTATGTGATGCTTTGATAAATGCTACCATGGGAAGTGCACAGCAAACACAGCCTGTGCAGCCTCCAGGTGTATAGAGTATAGGCCAAGGAAGGCCAGATGAAGGGCAGGCATCGTCTGAGAGGAAACACCTGGGTCCAAACTCGAGGAGGAAGGGTGCAGGCCTGAGGGGGATGTGGCCCAAACTCAGCTGGCTGCTTGGGATTTAGGGCAGAATGAGATCGAAAAGGGCAGGAGAGGGGACTGGAGGTAGTTAACCCAGAGTTTTGCGATTTAAGCAGCGTAGTTTGGATTCACCCATCAGAGGACAAGGGGTGCTGCTAAAAGGTTTTGAGCTGCAAACAGCCTTGATGAGATTTATTTTCATTATAGGATGAAAAAAGACTTTGAGCCTTTGGAGCTGCAAAAGTACCTTCTGTCTCTGTTATGGGTCGTTTGTCATATTTCATGAGTGTAATTTTACAGAGCATGTTCTTGGATTGACTCATACACTGGGATCACAGGAGACTTAGCTGAAGAACTTTAGGTGTGGATGGAGTTGTGATTATCCTCATATTGGATCTCTGCACTTGGACACGTGGAGTCCCAGTTGCTCTTTGATGGGAAATCCTAGACTGTGCCTAGGGTTTTTGGCACCTGCAAACTGGACCACCCTGGGCAAAGCAGAATGAGGCTGCCAAGGTCACCTTCAAGCTCATTCATCCCTCCCTTCTTCCCTTTCCGTAGAGGGTATGTTCATGAGGATCCAGCCTTCTCTCTTCATTCCCCAGGCATATTTCATATGTGCATGTGTGTGTGCATACATGCACAAGTGTGTACTGGGAATTGAGCGCAGGGACTTCACACTGAACTCCATCCCCAACCCATTTTTTAGTTTTGATTTTGAGACAGGGTATCACTAAGTGTCCACGTTGCCCAGGCTGGGTTCGAACTTTAAATTCTCCTATTTTTAGCCTCTCAGATTTCTGTAGTGACAGATATGCATAACATAACAAAACAAAAAACATAACAAACATAACAAAAGGCCTGGCTGCCTTTCTCTATTTCTTGTGTCATCTTTCTGATTTCTGATTTTCTGCAAACGACAGTGTATAGCATAACAGAAAAATTGGCTTAGACAATATCTGATAAAGGTTATTGGTTTTGTAAAAAATAATGCTGCTGTCCAGCTTGAATTCATGAGTTCAGACATTCAAGGAATGGTTTTAAGATGAGAATCATTTTAGACTGTTTAAAAGGCATATGTTGGAGATATTTTTGATATAGTCTTGTTAAGATATAATTTAATTTACATATTATAAAATCCAGCATTTTCCAATAGATCAAAGGTTAAAGCCACTCAAGTATATCTATGGTTGTACACTTAATGGAATATTATTCAGCCTTCACAAATGAAGATTTTGACACTCACCCATATGAGATACCTAGTATAGTTTTTAAAACACAGAAACAAAGTAGAATGGTGGTTGTCTGGGGTGAGGGCCAAAGGGAAGCTATTGTTTAATGAGTACAAAGTTTCAGTTTCAGAGGAGAAAAGAGATCTATGGATAATCCGTGGTGGTAGTCCCACAATAGTATAAATGCATTTAATGTCCCTGGACTGTGTTCTCCCAAATGCTAAGATGGTAAATTTTACATTATGTATTTTACTGTAATTTATTTATTAATTATATTTATTTATTTTGGGACAGGGTCTTGCACTGTAGCCCAGCTGGTCCTGAATTCACTATGGAGTCCTTGGAGTCATGACAATCTTCCTGTGTCAGCCTCCTGAGTGCTGGGATTACAGATGTGTGCCACCACACCTGGCTTTATGTGGTGCTTGGGGATTGAACTCAGGGCCTTGCACTTGCTAGGCAAGTGCTCTAACCACAGTGACATGCCTCCAGCCTGTTTTACTGTAATTAAAAAAAACTTCACCCACTTAAGATGCACAATCCAGTGATTTCTAGAATACCTACAGTTGTTCAACCACCACTATGACTGATTTTATAATATTTTCAATTCCCCACTTCCCCAAACCCTTTTGTACCTATCAGTCACTTGGGGGAAGTATTTTTAATTGGCTCTGGGTGTCAAGCCTATTTTTTTGGAACTTGACACTCAAAGCCTCTTGAGAGGGTCTTTAGTAATTCAATTAAGATCCTAAGATGAAGAAACTGAGGCTCAGAGAAGTAAAATGTCTCAGCAAATGTCACACAACTAGTTTCTGGCAGAGCACGAACTTTGATTTCTTGTGAAGTTGTTTTTTTTCCCCCATAACAAAAACGAAAATGCTGTGTCATTCACTTCCTTCTCACTGACGCTGACAATGGATTCCCGGTAGGGAGAAGATGTCGCCCTTCCCTGCTGTGGACAGCTGGGCGCCTTTCTGCAGTCTCCCAGCTCACCTTCCTGAGCTGGAAAGCAAAACGTAAAGGGAGGAGAGTAGACAAATTTGCAGCTGTGTTCAGTGATGTTCCTGCTGCATCCTTAACTGTGTCAGAGAAGAGTTATAATGAGTTTTATTGAGAATAGTGTCTCATCTCTCTTAAGGGAGTAATTGGAAACACAGCTAGGTGGCAGCGACTTTGCTTTTGAATGATGTGGCCTTTGGTAAAGGTAGCGGTGGTAACTGGTAACAACCAGCACATCACACGGTACAAATGCCAAGGTCTTGAGCTGACCCTAGTGCCATTACACCCCTGACTATAGGCTGACGGAAACAGCAGAGGACGAGTAAGTTTGTGCTTTTATGTGTTTTGCCATCTTATGCTTCCTGTCTTCTTATTTACGTTATTAGTCACTTTCCTATCGCTAAGACAAAATACCTGGTACCCACAACTTAAAGGAAAAGAGGTTTATTTGGGCTCACGGTTTTTAGAAGGTTCAGTTCATCGTCACCAGGATTCAAGATGAGAGAGCAGGACAGAATGGCCTGGAGGAGGATAGAAAGAAGTCTGGGATGAGAATACACACTTCCAGGACACACCCCGGTGACCCACCTCTGGCCAACCCCACTTCCTAAGAGTACATACAGCTACTGACTTTCATCAGTGGATGAATCCATTTAGGAATGTCCACCCACCTTCTGAGCACATGAAGCTTTTGAAGGACAGTCTAGATCTACACCTAGTACTTAGGACTGACAGAACCATGGCCAAGGCAGTTACTAGGAAAAAGTTGGGGTCAGGTATGTTGGGGGCCTAACTTTGCGAATGCCTTCAAAATGTGTTTCAGTAGTCAAGAACAGTGATGTGTGCCTGTGATCCCACCTACTCAAGAAGCTGAGGCAGACAGACACAAATTCAGGACCCACCTGGGCAACTGAGACCAGTCCCAGTTATACATATATATGGCTCAGAGGTAGAATGTCCCTGGGTTGTATCCCCATTACTGGAAAAAAACCTATCTCAGTATGCCTTCAAAACACAACAATTTTCAACTGCACTAATTTCCTATAGGGGTAGTGAAGTGGTAAGGGCTTCTCTGTGGTGACTAACAACGAAAGACAAAAAAGAGAGGCAATGAAAAGTCATGTAACTACAGACTTAGGAATATCTAGACAGAATTCTGAGACCTAATCATTATGAGACTGAGCCGCTGTTTCCTTGCCTTTTGGATTCTTTGGGAATTTGATCTGTCCTTTTCAGGGTGCTACAGGCCCCTGGGAGCACTTAGAATTCCTGGAGCCAGGCCACTCAGGAGGCAGGTACTCTAAACATCCTGTGAGATTCCACGAGAAGAGACAAACCTGACTGGAAAGATTGCTGTGGGCAATGACACAACCTCCCAGACAGTGAGATCCAATGACTGGTTCATTCATTTTTAAACTGTTAGTGCCCAGCCTAGCGCCTGGCACATTTGTTTGCTGAATGAATGAGTAGTAACAGTTCCTATCTATGATGGATTCTTGCTTACAAAATGATTTATTTGACTTGCAGGGACTCGTCCTCACATGTGTCCCTTCTTTAACTCTAAAACGTTGTCAAGCCTGCTTTAGTGATCAGGGCACATAGCTAGAGGTTTGACAAGTGGCTTTCAGACTCTAAATTCACCGGCATTTTCATATAAGATTGTCCTTTCTAAAAGACTGAGTGAGCTATGAATAAAGAAGGACATTTCCAGCTTCTGTAATTTCTTCCTAAATACTGGGTCGACATGTTTTCCACATAAATCTCTTAATAATGGCATTATTTTCTATTTTACAGTCACAATGTAATTATGTGTTAGAATTTGGGGGTTGCCTAGTAAACCAGTGAATCCACATCAAGTTTGTAGCAGCTATTTCCTGATACAGATTTGGCATAATAACACGCTGTATCGAATACAGTTTTCGATAATTTTAACTAACTAGATTTTAGCTTCATGGCCCTGAGTCTTCAGGAACACATGTTCAAACATTTTCACTGCTTAATGAGATCCTTGTTCCTGTTGAACTTCTATGACCTTATTGGAAATCAATGATTGTTTCTGATCTTCAAAATGTAATGTTGAGGAGGCCTGGATGAAATCATTCTGCAAAATGGTTTGAGATTGCAGGATGTGGAGAGCGTGCTGTAATTAAAATGAATGTTTCTGCTTGCAGGCATACAGCACTTTAACTCTATGTGCATACTGCGCACGAGGGAATTTCTCCGTGCAGAATTATTTTCTCGCAACAGTTCTCAAGATCTTAGCACTCCTAGGAGGAGGTATTGCCCAACTCCTGGGCAGCCTCAGCTGGGCTAAAGGAAGGCAAGGGAGCTTTCCTTTCCTAGCAACGGTTGCTAGGGGGCGTGGCTTCGGAGTCGAGCAAGGACGCGCTCGGCGGCCCCTTCCCCCCACCCTCGTAGACTACACTTCCCGTGATGCTCGAGGGTGGTCTCCGTCGTGACGCACTTGGTGTCCGCGGAGGGAGGAAGGGAGCGGGGAAGGAGTGGCGGCGGATACGGGGGAGGGGGTGGGGGGTGCTCTCCCCGTGTCCCCTACTGGCACGCAGGCGGGCGCCGCCATGTTGGTTTCAGAGGAGATGTCAGGCGGCGCCCGCGGCTTGTGGGACTGAAAAGTGGAGGGGGAACCAGAAAGCTCTGAGGGGGAACCTTTCCTGGGCCGAGGAGAGGGAGGACCCGGTCGCCGCTTCCGGCAGCCGCCGCAGTCGGCGGGGTCGGGAGGGGAGGGGAGGGAGGGAAGGCGGAGACGGAGGAGGCGGAGGCGGCAGGGGACGCTGGGGCGCTCGGAGGATGCGCCCGGAGCCTCGCGGCTGCTGCGCGGCGCCCGCTGCCTGAGCCCCGGGGCCGTGCGGGGTCCCGCCCGCCTGGAGCTCCCTGGGCTCGCCGCCCGGCGTTCCGTCGGCCCCGAGGAGTCGGATGCCCTTGAGCGCGGCTCTCCGCGGCCCGGCTCTCCGCCCCGGCCGCGCGCGCTGAGCCGTTCCCCCCGTCCGCGCGCTCGGGGCAGGCAGGCTGCGCGGCCGGCGCCCGGGCCAACGCTCGGCGCCGCAGAGTTATCTGTGCACGTCCACGCCGGGCGCTTCGCCGCCGCCTCATGAGGACTTGACGCGGGAGCGCGGGTGAATCACGGCCGGGCTGGGGAGGAGGAAGGCTGATTTAACCCCCTCCCACTGCGCTCCATGTCCGTGTGTCACTCGGCCGGGTCCACCTGGCGCGGCCGGTCCCGGGGCTGCTGCTAGCGACGACGACGACGACGACGACGACGCGGCTGCCGCTGCCGTCCCGAGACGTCCCTCCCGCCCGGCGCTGCGCTCTCGGGGACTGTGGGTCTTCGCCCGGAATCTCGGCCAGAGCGCCCCTTCGCCCCGAAATAACTTAGTAGTAGTATTTTGGGAAGCACACCAGGAACCAGTCGAAATTGTGAAGATTCATTCCCATAGCTTGAAGACTTCTGCTCTCTTTTTTTGTTTGTTTCCTGCGTAAATATCTGGGTATATATATATATAAACGGCAAGATGTCCAGTAATGTCCCGGCGGATATGGTAAGTGAAAGATAAGTTACGATACGCTTTGGTTTAATTGTGGCTTCCTGTCTTATTTAATCGGAAAGGACCCGGGAGCGGGGTGAAGGTTTGCAGAGAACTGTCGAAAAGCCGTGGTGCTGGGAGATTTGAAGAAGTTGGTGCCTCCGATTTCCCCCTTTTTGAAAAGTACTGTTTTGAATATGGGTTTTCTCCTTTGGCTGTGTGTTGCAAGTTACCACCGAGGACCGTAGGGAAGTGTGGCAGGGGTTCCAAGTGGAGGAAACAGCTCCCCGTTTGCCTGAAGCCTCTGAACACTTATGAACGCTTGTGAAAACGTCAGGGACTGTGGGCAGAGCCGAGGACGGGCGTCCGTGCCGGGTCCAAAGGTAGACAGGGAGACGGGGATTTGCCTTGGACACAGATGAGATCATTAGTGCGTAGACACACAGTTAATATGCATTTTTAAGAGCAAGGATGTACCTCTCTCCAAAAAATGCGCTAGCATTTGCTGGGAGAGCTTTAAAATGTTTAGGTGAACAAGCACAACAAATAAGATTTTGGAATTTTCACAACTCTAAGCAGATCATATATTGGTACTTTTTATGAATGTTCCGGAGCTTTCCGGTGACAAAATATTTAGTGGTGTGCAATGTAGACTCGTAAAAAGGTAACGATGTTGAGCTTTGATCACCGAGCGTTGAGAACTTGAAACAAAAAGTGCTCTTGTTTATTGACGCTTCTGCTTTGCTTTCCAAAGGTTAAGGTTGTGAGTCTGTTGACTAACAGTTATTGTACAGCCTTACAGTGCTGGGGGAGGAGGTGGGTTGGTGGAAGTGTGAAATTACACTTTGCAGTCCTAAGGACAAACATAATTCAGTTAACAGGAAGATGAATAATCCTGTTTATGAAAGAATTGAAGTTAACTTAATTTTGCTCGCTTATATTAAGTTGACATTTGAGTGTTTATATTTTCCAGGGAAAAAACAAAATTGAACTTTGCTGGTGATTACCTTTTAAAATGTCAGGTATTTCTATAGAAGGGAACCTTTGAAGATTTTAAAAATAAAATTTAAACGAATGCAAATGACTGATTTTGACCTTGGTTTCAAGACAGTATGCTTACATTTGATTTCCCCTTTAATGTGCTATTTAAATGCACAGGAACCACAGTGTTTTGTCTCTTGGGTGGCCACACAGCAACCTTACACTTTTCCTCCTCGTGTTTTGAAACTCCTGGATTGGCTTTTTAGTTTTCCCTTCTCTTCTGGTGTTCCTGCAAGAGATTTACCTCCTGCCTGGGTAGAGTGGCTGACATGGTTTCCTCTATGCTGCTCTCGAAGTTGCCTGGAGAGGTCTCCAGGCAGAGATTGGAAATGCTGTTTCCCATTTGATGAGTGTAGTGATCTGTGGGCTTACCGACTCTGGCAAAGATTTGCTCTCCGAAAAGCCTCCATTTTATATCTATGTGCACAATGCAAGCCATGTTCACCTGTGTATCACTTACTCTGCTACAGAAGTTACAATGAAATCAATGAATGTCATTGCAACAGTGCCCCACTTTAGGCCTGATGATGATGAAAAGCTGAAATGTGCGTAGCATCAGTCACAATTGAGGTGGTTTGGGAGATGCGTTTTTTAAGTCAGAAGAGAACTGGGAGCTCAATAGGGGATCCAGGGAATTGGGAAGTAGGGGCAAGAATGTATTAATAGCTACAGTTTTAACTATTTATCTGTTATACTTAGTATACTAAGGCCTTGATTTTGTAGTGCTTGGAGATCCCTTGATTAAAGGTGATATACAAGGGCAAAGAAATATTATGTAATAAATATATAACGCCCTGGTGATGCTGTTTCCATGTGTGCTGAAGCACAGCAGAGGTCAGGTTGCTGAGTATTTTTTATGTCTTATGTTCAGCTTGTTGAAGATTAAGATTCTTTGGGAAAGCCGTTTAAACTCATGTGGTATTACCACCCATTTTTGCTTAAGAAATGCCTTAATTTGATAGGTCCCTAAGATTCTCAACTTCTTGGAATACAATAATTTTGGCTGAAGTTGTTGGGTAAATGCTTCGTATTTATTAAACTTTACCAACAATTAACAATTATTTTGAGTTAACATTCATGACAAAGTGAAAACAACTTACCACTCTAAATTTGAAAAGCTGGTCTCAGCACTCCCTGTCTTCTCAAAACTAACACTTACACCATACCTAACTATAAGTTGATTAGAAGACATACTGTTAAACTCCTCTAAATTTTGAAGTATGAATATGTGCATTTTTGCAAAGTGTTGTATATTATTGAACTTTCTGGGGGTTGACAGCTATCAGTAGTAAGAAATGTGCTATTAGAAGTAAATATTATGCTCTTTTACATTAATGCTGCTTATCAACTTGGTAGGAAAATTCCAGATGAGCTGGGGAGAAGTTATAATCCCTGTCATGTTTTTATTAGCAGTAGTTCTTTCTTGATTGTTAAGTCGATTGATGTATTTGGTAAGGTCCTATAGCTGTGATTGTGGCTCACTTTATAATTTATTTTTAGCATCAGTTTTTGTTTTGTAAATGAAAAGTTTAACATTTATTTTTTGAAAAATTCAGTGATTTTTTGTCATAAAAAGTTTTTTTTATAATCCAAAGTTAGGTTATTTTTGAAGGGGGAGTGGCATCTTTAGTAAATGAATTTACTGTCCTGTTTTTAAAAATAGTTTGTAGTTGGTACTTATGTCATTCTGTAATGTATATACTGGTTGTTAATGAATATAATATATATTAAAAACATAGTTACATAAAATGTTCATTTGTCACACTATGTGTGATTGTATTTGAACTAGATTTACTAAATCCTTGTGTAGTAATATTTATGAAAGCTAAAAATATCTTTACAATGTATTGTAATACATTGTACATAAATGACTCATTTCCTTTTTTTTCAGCCAAGATCATAGTTACAATAGGGAAAT
Source organism: Ctenodactylus gundi (assembly GCA_004027205.1). Taxonomy (NCBI): domain Eukaryota; kingdom Metazoa; phylum Chordata; class Mammalia; order Rodentia; family Ctenodactylidae; genus Ctenodactylus; species Ctenodactylus gundi. The sequence continues at coordinate 107,630 of PVKB01002827.1, read as the reverse complement.
ATTCATAGTTTATACTTGTAGCATAATTTATGTTAACAGCTATAGGTTTTCTGCAGCAAAATATTCACTGCCATTGTTAGACATAAAGCCTAAGTATGAGTAGATAAGGTAATAATTTTCTTAGATTTGAAAAGTTATTGAGAGACACATTCTTATATTTGCAAAAGTGTTTTATATAACATTTGAGATACCTTTTAGGACTTTGGACTAAAAATTGTACTTTGTCATGTATATTGCATTGAAACTTTCTAAGAAATTGAGGACAATAGCAAAGCATTGCTATCCATCGAAACACTGTAGTTGATGAAATAGTTAAAAGCTCTTGAGTCTTAAAGAACAGCTAATGTAGAATTGTTGCAGATACAACAGTTTGTAGTGTGGATTTAAATGAGATCACTGTAAGTCTGGTTTTTCAGTACAGTTTATGTGCTTAATTTTAGAATATTTCACTTGTGATTTTTGTCTTCCATTCATGGGAGAAATACTGGAGCCCTCTTGTGGACAAGAAATTACTGAAATGAATTTCCTTTCAAAGTCAACTTTTATTACTTTTCCAAGTTATAGTAAAATGACATATAGAATATGCTATGCTATAAAAGATCAAGAGAATAGAAAAATTTTAACATGGAGGAGGTAAATTGAGATCTAATGTTAAAAGACTTTATTTACAACACCTTTTTAATTTTTCTTTCTCCTGCTAGACAATTTCAGGCCAAAGTTAAGTTTGTAAAGCTAAATTATAGATAAAATACTGTCTACATATGTGTGTATGATTTTGAGTAGCTTAATAAATAATACACCTGATTCTCCAAATTGCTTTTCTTTAGTGTTTTATGTGTAATGTTATAATTAGATAGGTATGTGGAGGAAAAATTATTTTTTTCAGCTTTGAGCACCTTCTCCTTTCTGGCTCTGAATCCCGCTCAGCTCAAATCTCTATCCTTTGTGGAGAGATTTTTAGGTCATTTTAACCTACAGTGGACTTTGCTTCCTGTGAATCACTTTTCTTCAGTGCTTTTGACGTTTCTGCTGATAACAAATTTATATAAACACAAATTATATTTGTTACTGAGTTTCTAAAACAGAATAAACATTTTAAAACTACTGAGTGGCTCTCTTGGCTCACAAAGTGCTACTGTTCTTGTTACTTACGCAAAAAGTACTGTTCTATGGCGTTGATGTATGTGAGGTCTGTGATGTCTGCTTCTGTTACCACTTGGACAAGCTTAAAGGCATTTTAAATTAATGAATGAAGTAGTAATGGCTCCACTGATTTTCATGATGTGAAACACTAAATGATGTGTTCTAGGAGACCGATGCATCCATTTCTTAAACATGCTCTTTTCAAATTCCTTTCATTCTGAGGAGGAAATTGAAAATGACTAGAATTCATGGTAACCTGAATACCTTGGATATCAAGTCATTGTGAATCAGTAAAGTTTTGAACACAAGAAGGTTATGTTTTGAAATACCATCATTTAACCATTTTGGATTACCATCTTATTTGTTTAACCAGAATCTACTATGTATAGTTTAAATTCTGTTTGGTGACTTAAAGTCACCATTTGGCTGATAATGAGTCTGGTCAATCAATGTTACATCCTTCTGAGTAATATATTATTGTTCTGTAAGCTGTTAACACTGAGACTCTTAAAGAGTTTTATGCCACTTACAAAATAAGAGGAGGCAAGCTAATTGAAGTATGAGAAAAAAGTATTAGAACTTACATTTATTTTGTGTTCCCAAAAGAAAGGAGTGAACTTTTATATTAGCATATGGATTGGCCCTGAGACTTTCCTAAATCCAAATTAAGATGGTGACAGTGCATGGGTTGCTGAAGGGAGATGTGGGAATTGTGTAACCTAGAGCCCCAAGCACAGCACTAGGAGTTTATCAGAGTTTTCACAGTTTTTCTATTGTATGTAGTTACTTTTAAAAATACTTCAAAAAGAACCTGTGATACTTATTATTGAGATGATAGAAAGAGGCTTACTTAAGAGCTTAAAGAACTTAAGAGCTGTAGACTCTCTTTTGTTAAAAAGGTTTTTTTTGTTTGATGTTTGATGTTTGCTTGTTTTTGAGACAGGGTCTGACTCTGTATCCCAGGCTTGCCCTGAACTCACTATGGAACCCATAGAAAGATATTTCTAAATGCTATTTTTTTCCTATGGCAAGAGGCCATCATTACTAAGTATAGCCGATATTTTTGATATATTTTAAAGTAGTCACTTTCTAAGACAATATTGTATACTTAGTGTATATTTTAGTTGTCACCTTAAGACAATATTTATTAAATGTTATTATTTGTTGTCACTTTACGATAGTACATGTGTATTTTAAGGTTGCCACTTTACGACAGTTATTGGCATTTTAAATCCTAAATAAGAAAGACATGCTTTTCTTGGAGAAACTATTCTGAAAGCATGCACATGTATTTTCAATCTGCTGAAAAAATCTTCCTTGAAAAGAATCCTAATGGACTTTGTACCCAGTCATTAAAAACAAAAGCGCAAAACATTTTTAGTTAGCAAAAGAATGTGGTATCAGGAAAAATAACTTTTAATAAGTTGGACCTCACGTAGCCAACTTAACACAAATTTTGTATTTAGTGGTAAAATAGAAAAGTAATAGGCTTGTGACATTCTTCTGGGTGGATCCACCTATCATGTAAGCTAGGTTTTTCAGGTGTGACTTGTGACAGCCTATAAAACCTCAAGTGTCAGTCTGGGCTGACAGTGCAAGCCTGTAATCCCAGTGCTCTGAAAGACAGAGGGAGGAAGACTGAAAGTTTGAGCCCAGCCTGGACAACTTGGTGAGAACTGTCTCAAAATCAAAAATTAAAAATGGGCTGGAGATGTAGCTCAGTGTGAAGGGCCTGGTTGGATTTCTAGCAATAAGAAAAAAAAAAAAAAAAAAACCCAGAAAGCTTCACCAACTAGGGAATCAAACCAAGCTTTTAAGAAAATAAAGAGGCATATTCAATAAGAGTGCTGTATTTTTATTGATTACAAGTTCAAAAAAGTCATACTTAAAATGGCTAATTGTTAAAGTAAAATCAAAACATTTTCATCTTTTCTTTTTTAGTATGGTATACAAAAGTGATTTATAAATGAATACATGTTCGAGTATTCTGTAATTTGGATGACAAATCAAAGATTTTAGAAGCCATTATAACAAATGACTAAGATTTTTGAGCATTTTAACTTTTCTTTGATATTTACAATTTGTTTTCTGTATTGTTGAGCATTTCGTTAGTCAGGGTGTCTTTCTTTATTAACAGTTGATTCTGATTTGCTGTAGGTTCAGAAGCTGGCTTTGTACTGTAGTGTGATACTAAAAATGAGCAAATGTGGTCCAGCTAGGATTTTCAGGCATTGCCTTATGGTAAAGTAAAATGTCCTATAGCGTGGTTTTTATTTCATGGACCCGGTCATATTTATTTTTTGCTTAGAGTGCTATTTATTTGGGGAGTTTATTTTCTGGCTCTAGTTGTATTTTGCGGAGATTTTTTTTTGTTTAGTTTTTGGTGCTGGAGTTGAACTCTTGAGTCTCATGCATGTAAGCATGTTTTTTGACAAAAGGTCTTGTTGTGTTGTCCAGGCTGGCACTGAACTCCTGAACTCAGGCTGTATTCCTTCCCAGATGGCAGGTAGGACAACCACATCGACCTGAAGAGCTAAGCAGATGATTAAAAAAACAAAAAGCAAAAAAAAAAAAAAAAAAAAAAACACATCTAGTAGCCTTTACCTTGAGCTACTAAAAGCAAGAATTAATGCTTACTTTGTACTTGCTATTAGGCTCAGCATTTTACATTATAGCATTTCATTTAATCCTCACAGTGACCCTATATATAAGAATAGTTGACAGATGGAAGAAGAAGCTACTAATGCCCACTAGGGGAACATCATCATGAATGCATCTGTAATGAAACTAGTTAGGGTTGGTGGTTTGTAAGGAGGACAAGCACTTGCCAGAGGAACCCTGCAGAGTCTCAGAGAGGAGGGGTGGACTTCTAAGAAGGGTTTAGACTATGCTGAATGATTCTCAATTAGAGACAAAGGGAAGTGGACACTTCCGGATGGAATGCGATCATGTGTGAAGTGGAGGGGGGTGTAGTATTTGGATCTCTGCATTCTTTTTATTTCTCCCCATTTTATTTATATATATATATATATATATATATATATATATATATATATGTATATGTAGTACATAATGTTTACAGTATGCACAAAATACTCAAGATCAGTTATCCACATGGTGTATTGCATATATCACCATAAAATCACGAATCCTTCCCCTCTCCCTTTTTGATGTTCCTCTCCTTTCCACTCCCCAACAGTTCTCATTATTCCCCTCAATTTGTTCTATTAAATGATTGTGATCTGGGTTTCCCATGTTAGAGAAACCATTTGATATTTAACCTTCTCCTTCTGACTTACTTCATGACCATGATGGTGTCATGTTGTGTCGTTTACCAAAAGCTTCAAACCTGTCTGTCTTTATAGAAGAGTAGTACTCCATTGTGTGCATATACCACAATTTTTGCGTCCATTGGTCTGCTGATGGATATTTTGGTGTTTTCCACATTTTAGCTATTGTTAGTTGTGATGCTGTGAACATGGATATACATGTATATCTGTTATAAGTTGTTTTCAACAATTTTGGAAATACTCCCAGAAGAGGTATTGTTGAATCAAAGGAGATGTTTATTTCCAATCTTTTGAGACATTTCAGTACTGCTTTCCATAGCGGTGGTACCAGTTTACATTCCCACCAGCAGTGCAGGAGGGTTCCTTTTTCCTTACAGCATCATTAGCACTGATGGCTGTTTGAGTTTTTGATACATGCCATACTCTCTGGGGTGAGATGGTATGTTAGTGATGTTTTGATTTGCATTTCTCCAATGGCTAAGGATGTTGAACATCTTTTCATGTATTAATTGGCCATTTGAACTTCATCTGAGAACTGCCTACTCATTTCCTTTGCTCATTTTTCAGTTGGATCTTTGATATTGAAGAGCTTGTTTTTCCTCAGCTTCTTGTATATTCTAGTTATGAGCCTCCTATCTGAGGTATAGGTGGTGAATATTTTTTTCCCATTCTGCCAGTCTATCTTTACACAGTTGATAACTTTGCAGAAACTTTTTAATTTGACATAGTCCCATTTGTTAATTCTGGGAACTATTTCTTTTGCTTTTGGTGTCTGGTTAAGGAATTCCTTGCCTACACCAATGTCTTTTAGATTTTTGCCTAATTTGTATGGCAGAAGGTTTAGTGTTTAAGTTTTAATACCTAGGTCTTTGACCTGCTTGATTTGATTGTGGTACCCGGTGATAATTGTGTGTCTGCATTCATTCTTCTGATTATGGATGTCCAGTTTTCCCAGCCCCATTTGTTAAAGAGGATATCCTTTTTCCAGTGTTATGCTTTTGGCTCCTTTATCAAAGATCAGGTAACTGAAGGTATTTGAGTTTTTCTCTGCATCATCAGTTTGTTCCACTGTTCTACCTGTCTGTTTTTGTGCCAGTACCATATGGTTCTTCTCCCCTCACTCCAGTGGGGTGGAAACAGGATTTTGTTTCATTGAAATTCTGCATTATTATTTGAAAGTTGTAATTTGTACAATATTGAGCATGGAGAAGGCAGCAGTGACTGAAAAGTATACAAACCAAAAATTATATAATAACCAAAAAAAAAAAATTCAAGTGAATCTTGGACTTCAGTACCTTGAGGGGTACATGATTCAGGAATTAAAAAATTCTATTATGTATGCAATTTTTACTATCTTCTTGCCATATAGCATGAATTCCAAGTTATATAACATAACACATTAGAGACATGGGGTTTGGGGAAGCAATGAACATCTGTGTCTGCCCCTTTTTCAGAGGTTCACCCCTTTCCTAGCTGACCATTTCCCCTCTTTCTACTCTTATCACTCATGTTGGGGTCTTTTTGTGCCATTATTGTGTGGATTTCATAAGAAGGACGCCCATCTATAGTCAGTCTTTTGTGTGTGGTCCATTTCACCAAGAATTATTGTTTCAAGATGGACCCATTTTCTTTCAAAAGCTTCCTGTCTTTATGGCTGCATAGTATTCCATTGTGTCTAGGTACTACATCTTCTTTAACCATTTCTCTGTGGATGGACAGGTAAGTTGTTTACAGGATTTGGCTGTTATGAATAGTGCTGCTATAAACATGGATATGCATGTGTCTTTTTGTTATGTTGACTTTATTTCTTTTGGGAACGTGCCCAATAGAGCGGTAGCTAGATCAAATGGAATTTCTGCTTTCAGTTTTCTCATGAATCTCCAGACTTCTTTCCATAATGGTTGTACCAGCTTGCATTCCCACCAACATTGGAGTAGAATTCCTTTTGTGCCCATAGCCAGAACTCAAAATCATAAAACCCCCTAAAATAAACAGCCCCTTCCAGAAATAGGCAGCTGAAATGAAAAGAAACTTTTGAGGAGAACTACAAATGACCAACAAGCACATGAAAAGGTGTTCTTCTGACTTCCGGTCAAGATGGCAGCTGAGTAACAGCACTGCACAATGTCTCCTCATCGACTCACTTAAAAAGTCAAGAATTTAGTTAGGAAAAGCGTGTTTGGTGTAGCTAGGAAAGGGAGGAGCATCCCCCCAAAAGGAAAGGTGGCCAGCGGGAGGCCAGAAATTCCAAAGGATCATCGTAAGCAGAGGAAAAAAAAAAATCCCCGCAGCCCAGGAAACCGCCGCAGCCAACTGCAAATGGCTGGAGCCGCAGGCAGCTGAGGATGGAAGAAAGCTCGTGGGGCATCGGAGACGAGGGTGCGAGCGGGTCAGAAATCCTGAAGTCACATCAGAAAAGGAGGAAAGAAGCAGCCAACTCGGCACAGCCCCAAGCTGCCGGTGTCCACAGACCAAAGATGGAAGAAGGTCCAGAGGCCAGAACCTCCGCCCAAGGTAAGCGTGGATCCGGAGAAGTGGGAATTGTTGGCACCTGGCGGCCATAGCCTCCAAAACACCAACCCCTGGGTGTGTGTACTACAAACGCAGCATGCGCACCCCCTAGAAAAGGCCCTGGGATCCCAGATCAGAAACAGGGCTCAGCAGCCGTCTTGGGCAGTGATGTCAGCAGGAACCATTTTCTTTCCTGCGCACCAGAGACAGGCAGAAGTAGCAGAACCATGGGGAAACGTGGTAACAAATTTCGTACAAAAAGACCTGACACCCCAGAAGATGATACCAGGGATACTGAAATTGCAGAATCCAAAGAAGGAAAGGACAAAAGTGGTAACTTCTGGGCCCAGATATTCAGTGAATTAAAGCAGGAAATAAAACAGACAGGGCAAGAGCTACAGCAACACATAGCTAAGCAAAAAGCAAGCCTTGAAAAGCAATTAGAGGAAACCAAAGAAGAAATGGGGAAACGTGGTTACAAATCTCCTAACAAAAAACCTGACAACCCAGCAGATGATACCAGGGTTTCTGAAATTGCAGAATCCAAAGAAGAAAAGGGCAAAAAGGATGGTAACTTCTGGGCCCAGAAATTCAGTGAATTAAAGCAGGAATTAAAGCAGGAAATGAAACCACCACATAATTAAGCAAAAAGGAATCCTTGAAAAGCAAACAGAGGAGACCATAGAAGATATATACCAGAAGATAAAGAAGGTAATACAAGAAATTAGAGAAGAACACAACAGAGATGTAGAAAAATACAGATATTCAGGAAATGAAAAACACACAGGAAATAATAAGCAACCACATTAGACAACTTCAGAATAGAGTATCAGACCTAGAAAATAAAGTGACTGAGCTGCAACATACAAGCCGTGAAGAACACAAAGTAAATTAGAAAGAAAGCGAATCATTACAATGACTGATAGAGGATTCAAGGAGAAACAATCTCAGAATTATGGGAATCCAGGAGAATACTGAGGACAAAACAAAAGGCTTAAAGGACATGTTTAATGAAATAATGGAAGAAAATTTTCCAAGTCTAAGAAAAGAAATGAACATGGAACTATTGCAGGCATATAAAACACCAAACAACTTTGATCAGAAGAGATCCTCATCAGGACACATCATAATTAAAATTCTAGAAACCCAACACAAAGAGAAAATACTAAAAGTGGTAAGAGAAAAACAGAAGGTGACCTACAAAGACAAGCCCATCAGGATAACTGCAGGCTTCTCAGTCCAAACTAAAAGGAGATCATGGAGCAATGTCATGCAAGTACTAAAAGAACATAAATTCCAACCAAGACTGCTCTATCCAGCAAAATTATCTTTTAATTTAAAGGGAGAACTTAAAACTTTCCATAACAGAAAAAGCTTAAATAAATTTGCAGCCACTGAGCCAGTACTGCAGAGAATACTTAAAGTAAACTTAGAAATTGAAATGGAGGCCAGAGACACCAGTGACCCCAGAGGAAAAGCGACAACAGCTAGAGGAGAATGAGCTGAGAAAAAGTATGTTAGTAATCAGTGAAATATGAGTAAATAAGTTATGAAAGTTAAAAAATTCTGAAGTAACTACATTTGCCTTCATATCTGTCACTTTATATTATAGATTTAAGTTCATTTAATGTAGCAATGTGATACAGTTTTAACTTTGTTTTATTGTGGCAATTCACTTATTAGGTCTTTGATGAAAATTCATCCTAAGGAAACTGATTGATGTAAAGATAACCCAGTGAAGGTACAAGTATGCACCTTCCAATATTCAGCTAAGGCATTTGAAATTTAAGTTTTTTTTCTTCTTTCCCAAATTTACTAGTCTTTTGAACTACATGCTTGTAGTTATTTTCTAATGTGAACTGGTGGGTAAGGCTAGGTTTAACAGTAACAACAAAGACATAGCAAAATATTGGAAAAAAAAACTTTTGGTAAATATCCCAGTAAAGGGATTGGTTGGATTAGACATCAAGATTTAACTACTGAGAACCCATTAGAGGAATAGGAAGCTGGGGTAGAGTGGTGACTTGAGTGAAATGACTTAGGCGTGGAAGATTAATATGTTAAACACTGTATGGTTTCTCTGACTTGGAAAACCCAGAACACAGACATTCTTTGGAACCATATGAAGTGAGTCGAGGGAAAGGATAGGGAGAGTGTGGGAGGGTCAGAAATGGGAAGGGATTGTAAAGTCGATATGATACATAGGTGTATGAAACACCCAAATTCATTGTAAATATTATGTATTACATTTGTATATTAATACAAACAGTGGGGGAAAAAAGAAAAAGTATTCTTCATCATTGGCCATCAGAGAAATGCAAATAAAAACAACATTGAGGTTTCACCTCACTCCAGTAACAGTGGCCTACATCAAGAACTGTTAATACATTCTTTAGGAGGCAGGAGAAATGAAGGAATCTAGAAAAATCAGCAGTGAAACCTGTTATCACTCAGAAATTGTTAGCCATTTTAGAGTTATAATGTGGCCTTGGGAGAAACTTGGTTACCTGATGGTCATTTGTTAGCCTTGCCATTATCTTCATGTACCACCTCTGAGTATCAGTAGAACTCACTTTTGCTTTTTCACAGTCTGGGTTCAGAGAGGATAAGGAGCTTACCAGAGGTCACAGAACTAGGAAAAAAATTGTTAGGATAGGAATTTGCTTCTGATGGCATAGTGATAAATGTCCCCCTCCCATCCTTCCCCCTTCCATACCTGAGCAGACTCTAAATCCCTCAGTCACATTTTCTTAAGCAGAATGATTTTAGCAAATGCTGATGTCTTACTGATTTCTGAAATTAAAGGAAGTTTCCTTCAAATTTCATGTAGTTTTGGATCCTTTTGTGCATATATTAGCCATACAGCAGAATTTTTCTATGATTATGCCACTTTCAGTGATGTACATGTGTAAGAAATAGGTTGTAAAGGATTTAGTGCTTTTAGTGCATTTAGTTTTTGTCTTCGTACTGTAAATGCTTGTATCTGATACAGATCTTTGATTCAAATCTGGTAGCATTTTTATGGTCTGTTTTCTAGTGGACAGTTTTCTGTGACTACGTTCATTTTGTGTTTTGTTGTCAGTGGTGGTTTTTTACTTGAATTTGAGAGGAAACTCCCTGCTGAAGAAAATTGTAGAAGTTTGACATATCTCGTTTATGTACTTAAATTAGGATGGCAATTAATTGTGCCTAGACAAGGTGTTCTCAGGATACATGTTTAAATTTTTTAATTTTTTTCTCAGAAAGAGTTCTGCTCTTTTTCATTTAGTCATATAATGAACATTACCCATACAAATAAATATGGAACCACATTGTAAATTTGAACTGAGTCTGATTGGTGTACATAAATTGCTTAGCTAATTGCATTTTTATGAGGATTGTCTTAATCTGGCTTTTGCTACTACAGCTGGATGCCACATCTTAGGTAAGGGAGAGGGGAAAGAAGGAAGAGAAGAAGAGAGTGGTAGGTCAAAACAGAGGAAAAGGGAGCTGTAGCTAATCTACTCCTTGGTGATGGCTTTGGTCCACTCAGCAGAGCAGTGTTTTGGTGACCTAATCGCATTTTAAAGGTTCCGCCTCCCAGAACTCTTGTGCAGGCATTGAGTTTTCAATAGATGAATTTTGGGAGACACCAGTCAAGCCGTGGCAGGCATTTAAAGGCTATTATAAGCAAATACATAATGTATATTTCTAAACTTATCTGTGTGGCTTGTCCAGTATTTCTTTAGGCTAAAATTCTTAGGACTGTAGTTGCTGTGCCAAAAGATTGTAAAGAGGATACATATTCCCACTTTTAAAATATTCTTAAATCTCTGGATAAAACTGTTTATTCATATGATGCTTGTACTTCATTTAAAGTGTTCACATTGTTGTTCATGGAAAGTTTGCCTAGCTATTTCTGTATCTTATAAAATCTTTGGCAGATTGGCTATCAAGGTTTAAGCTGACCTTGTAAAATGAGTACATTTTGGTTCTCTGAAAATATTTGTAGATAATGATTTTATTTCAACCATGAACATTCAAAATAATTCACTGTGTAAGCGATCTGGAATTTTCTGATGGATATTATTGATTTTTATTTCTTTAGTGTACACAGAAGTATTCCCATTTCTTCGTCAATTTTGACAAGTTTTGCTTTTTTAAAGGTGTCCATTTAAATTTTCCAGTTTAATGTTCTTCACAATACTTTTATGGTTTTCATGTTTGGAGTGTCAAACTTTTAAAATCTGCTTATTGGTATTATTTCAGTCTTCTCAAAGAGCCAATTTGTAGATTTAAAGATTACTTTCTATTGTTTTCTTTTATCTTTATTTCCTTTTTAAAGATTTGGTTCTTCAAATTTCTTGGGATGAGACACTTAAATTATAATCTTTTAAAAACAGTTATGCATTTACATATTAAATTTCCCTCTGAAGGTAACTTTACCTAAATCACTGAATGCTGAGCTGTTTGATTTTGAGATCCTGAAGGCAGCATTACTGATCTGTTTTGAAAGTTGAGAGACCTGAGTCTAAGACTGCCATGTGACCAAACTTCGGTCCTTCTGTTTAGAAATGGCCAGAAACCTAAATGGAATCAGAGGCCACCATCCTGATCTGAGAGAGAGAGTTCCATCCTGTCCTCATCTCCTGTGCTGTGGAGGGATTCCTTTCAGGCATGGCTTGGAAGCAGCTCTGCCTTTGCAAAACTTTGTCTCATCTAAAACCCATTCCTGCCCCAAGCTCACTGCCATTCAATTTCATCTTTACAGTTAAGTCCCATCACCACAGACAGGCTCAACCTGGAACAGGAAACAGGATGGATAAGCTTCAGGGGAGGAATTTGGGTTACTAATTGCCAGTTGGGAGCAGAAGTGCTGACTTGTTGGGAGTCAACATTCAATCATCAGAGGCTGGAGAGAGGGTGATGTGGATTGAGGGACTTCAGCAGGGGGACAAAAGAATGGACAAACAGACATTGTTCATTGCATAGATCTGGTTTTAGCTGGCATGAAACCTTTTTTGACTCTGGAGTTATTTTACCTACTTTTGCTTTCTGCTTTTCTGTAAAATTGGTGATGAGTCAGAATAAAAATAAATGTGTGGTTGATTGCAGAAAAATTATGTAAATCTCACAATATGTATTATTTTATAATTCAGAATATTAATTTTTTCCTGTGGCTTGTTTTGACCCATGGGCTACATAGTTCTTCATTTCTTCTTACTCCTTTTTTTTTTTTTTTTTTTTGAGACATGGTCTTGTCCTGTCCTGAACTCACTGGTGTACTGGTGTAGCCCAGATTGTCCTTGAACAGAGGACAATCCTCCTGCCTCAACCTCTGCAGTGCTGGGATTACAGGCATGTGCCACCATACCTAGCTTTTTGTGGTGCTGGAGAATTGAACTCAGGGCCTTGCACATGGAAGGCAACTGCTTTAACAGCTGTGCCATTCCTCCAGGCTGTTCATTTATTTTATTTTACTCTATGTGTATCTGGGTAATTTTATTTTCATCTGAGGAAATCACCTAATTACTTTTAGTGGCAAGATATTCTGATAATGAATTCTGTTTTTGTTTGGCTGAAAATGTGTTCATTTTGCCTTCATTTGTGAAGAGTATCTTTTTAAAAGTCATCTGGCTGCCATTGTTCTTAAATCAGTTGTAGGTCTTATTGTTTCTTTGAAGTTAATGTGTGTTTCTTTGTCTATCTAAACATTTTTGCATTGGCTTTGTTTTTCGGTACTTTGTTGTGATACTTGTATTTGAAGCTTTTTTTGTAATTATTTTATGTAAAGTATGTTGTAGTTTTCAGAATGTCTTGAATCTGTCATTTACTTGCCATCTTTTGTAACTTCGGGAATTTAGTTCTCTTACTTTCCTCTGGAACTATAGTTATGTTTGTAGTTGTGTCATTTGACTGTTTTTTTTTTTTCCTCCTCCTTTGTCAGTTTGGATTTTTTTACTAACCTATCTTAGGGTTCACTTACGTCTTCTCTGTCCAGTGTCCAATTGTATCTGATCACTGAGTTTCTAATTTTATATTTTTACATTTTTAACCTTAAAATTTATGTATGTTCAAATTCTCACGATATTTTTATTTTCTTGGGCATATTAATCATTGTTGAAAAATTCCTGCATGATGACTGATCTCCAGATCACCTGTGGACCTTACTCTGTTGTCTGTTTTTTTGATAATTTGATACTTTGTCTGTTTCTCCCTCTCTCTCTCCTCCCCTTTATTTTCCTCCCCCCCCCCCTTTCTTCTGGTGATCAAGCCCAAGACCTTCACATTGAACTATATCTCCAGCCTATATTTATTTTTTATTTTGAGACAAGGTGTCACTGCTTCCCTAAATTGCCCAGGCTGTGATTGTAGAATCCTGGAATGTTAGGCCTGAGCCACCAAGCTTGCCTTTGATCTTTTCTATTGGATGCCTAGTAATATTTTATTAACATTGTGATAGGACATTATAGATGATCTAAATGATAAGTAATTCTTCAGTTAGGATTTACTATTCTGTAGAAGGCAATTAGAAAAATATCAACCATTTTGTTTCATTAGTGATTAATAGGACATGTGGCTGAGCTCAGAATATTCTAATAGGCTTTCTCTTGGCGCATAGTTTTAAGTTCCTCGAAGATTCTTTTTCTGACAGTGTCTGAAATTGATTTCTTTTACCAAATGTTTTTTGTCCCAGAATCTTTATTGGCCTTCTTGTAGCACTTAACTACACTTTGGAATTCATGATTTCCGGATAAATATTTATTTTTCATTTGCTACCTTAACTGGTACTTAATATGATGCTTTTTGTATTGTAGATTCTTCATAAATGTGGAATAAATGGCTAGTGGATATTGTGCTGTGCTTGTTATTTAAAACAGTTTTAATCCTCCAAAAAAACCCTCTTAGGACAAGCCTGTTGGGGAGTAAATACTAGTGTAAGTTGCATTTTACCTTTTGCTTACACAAATTTTTAATTTTAGGACTCAAATGAGCAGAAATTTGATATATATCCATTATATCTATATTTAAGAGTATATATGCAGTCCTTCCACCTTTAATTTTTGTGTAGTATTTATTATTCAACATATGTTGGCTGAGTGTAACTTTTATGTGTCAGGCACACTCTCTTTTAGGCTGTGGTGTTTAGAAGTGAATGAAACAGACAAAATCTCTCCCCTAATAGAGCTTACATTTAAGTAGATAGGAGTATAGCAAAATATGTAGTGTATTAGATGTTGATAAGTAATATAGAGAAAAATCAGTAAAGAGGAGAAGAAAAGGGATTGGGACTGTTAAGAATTTGCTTGTCTTGTGCTGTTTGAAATAGTGTGGCTAGAGGCAGGCTCTCTACGCCGTCTTGTGTGAAGGTTTGAAGGAGTGGGGTGATAGCAGGACTGGCTATCTCGAAGATTGTAGTCTAGGCATGAGGAAATATTTTTGTATTTTATTTTTGTTTCTTTTCTAGCTCTTTGGTTCTTTTGCCAGTCCTTCAAGTTTTTGTTGTTGTTTGTGGTTTTGTTTTATGTCTTTTATATTCCTCACTAATTTGAACAGCAAGTGTTTTTACCTTTATCCAGATAGAAGTTGTCAGTAGTTGGAATTATTTTTCTCGAATATCTCTCAAGTCAGTGTCTTCATCTTTAGCTCCATTATCTTTAATCATGTCTCCATTCAGATTTCTTTCCTCGTTACTTATCTATTACTATCTACCTTCCCAGGTTGGTTTTTGAAAATAGAGGTCTCTTTATCTGGCTGCCTTACCCAATAACGACTGGCTGTCGCTCAGGCTAATCCATACCATGCTCCTTACTATGCTGGTATTAAGGCTCTGAGCAGTTGGGACGCACTAGTGCCTCTTTTCCTGCTCTTGGCCCCTTGGGGGAACTGTATTGTAATGAAGTGCCTTCCGTCTCTGCCTACAGTATACCTCTCTCCTTTCTCCATCTGCTCCTGACTTCCCCTCAAATGCACTGTGATAAGCTGAGAGCTCTAAGCGAAAAGTGACAATTGAGGCAAAGCTGTTTTCTCTGAGGGACCAGAGGGGTAATGTAAAGCTCCATCTTCAGAGTACAGAGCTAAGATCCGGTCAGGTCTTGATATCTTTGGTTCTGGAGTCATAGGGAATTCTAGGGAGTAGTGAATCTCAGCATTATCACTTGCTATATGGCTACTGCTACTAAGGCTGGATGAACAAGGCCATGCCTGTAGAGAAAGTAGGTTTTAGAAGCCAGAGATTGAACTCTTAGCTAATTTGTCTGGAATTCAAAAAAGGTTGCAGAATCACTTGCTCTTATAAACACAATTAGCTTTACTCTGAAACTGTAAATATTTCTACTCTTTTCTTATTAGAGAAACTGTGCTCTTTGAGGGCAGAGAAAGGTCCTAACCTTCTATACCCCCATACCTAGCACATCAAGAATACTCAATAATGGTAAATTAGACCTGTAGCTAAGTGCTTTTCAAAATTATGTTAGGCATTAAGGTAGCCACTAGCTATACGTGGCTATTAAGTACTTGTATTATGGCTAGTGTGACTCAAAAGCTGAATTAACATTTCATTTTAATGAAAATAACTACATGTGGCTAGTGGCTACTGTACTGGACAGGGCAGTTGTGTGATTTATATAAGTAGTTTTCTTAGTGGACCAAAAAATACATCTGTGATCTGGTTTTGGTTTCTATTAAAAATGACCTTAGATTACCAAACTTTTGGTTTTACTTTGATTTTTTTCTCTCTCATTGCTGCATTGATTTTTTACTTCTGTTATTGTGTATGGTGTCCTTGTTTTTTTTCTTAACTTCTGCTTTTAGTTTAATAGACATAAAAAGACATATAATCAAGCTTATAAAATCTTGTCAGACAGAGCAAATAGCGTAGGAACTTAGAAGTCATCTTTGAACTCAAATCCAATAGAATGTGAAATTCTCTGGGCATGGTGGCACATGCTTGTAATCCCAGCACTCAGTAGGCTGAGGCAAGAGGATTCCTGTTAGTTAGAAAATCAGAAAAGAAAAATATATGAGATTAGCCATTAGGAAAGGAGAAATAGCTAAAAAATAGTAGTGAAGAAAAAATACTAGTTCAGTATGAGATTAATTGAATTCACCAAGGAAGAAAGATAGCTCAAAATACAATGCCTCTATTTAGGGTACAGAGAAATTTTAAAAGTAGAGAAAATGAATAGTTATAGGAAAATTAAAATTGAGAGGCAAAAGAGGGGAACTAGACTGTCTTAAAAGCTGTACAAAGTGAAACTTAACGGCAACAGATACTCAGCAGTAACAGGTAACTCAGGGAGAAGAATAAAGACTGAAGTCTGTTCTATGTGATTTTGTGAAGTCTTTGGCTCTTAACGCATTGCCAAATATTTCGATGTGGTGAAAATTGTTTTTAGTATAATTCTTATAATTTGCCACCCTGATGTTCTCGATGTAGAAACATTTATTACCATGTTATGCATTTTTAAAAGTAAGTTCGTTCTTTATTTTGGTGCCTAAATCTACTTTTTCCCCGTTCTTATTGTCAAAATAGTTTGCTTTGCTGCTATTAGTAGTTGGGAGAAGCATTAATAGTTCTTACTTTTTGCTTCAAAATTGATCCTTTTTAAGTCCTACACAGGTGACTTTTTCTGTCACTTATTAGTAGGATTTAATAAACCCTACATCAAAGCTGAGTGGTCACTAAGAATTGAGTGTAGTGATCATTCAGCTTTATGCAGGATTTACTTAGACATTGTTTCTGGTTGAATTCTCCATACCCAGAGAAAGACACTTTCACTAAAAGTATCTGAGCATCTTGCCTTTCAGAGGTCCTGTTTGACTCCTAGCTGGCATAGGAGGCAAGCAAAATGGTTCTTGTCATCTTCCAGAGTACTGTCTGCCTTACTTGTTTAGGAATGGACATGATTCAAAAAAAAAGAAAAGAAAAGAAAAGAAAAAAAGTTAAAAGAAAAAAAGAAAAGAAAGAAAGACAGAAACTAGGAAAATATTTTCCAAATAATCTTGGTTCTGGACTCACTCATAGGTTGTAGACAGTACATAGTGCAAATGTAAGCTTACCATAGTTTTGCTTTTTAAATTATGCCAACACTTCAGTCATTTCTGAGGAAGTGTTTCGTGTCTTAGTTTCTCAGAAGCATTAGAAATACAGCTGAAATCTCCCTGAAATAGTTAAAATAGCCATTCTGAGGTGGACTAAAGAAATAGTAGCCTATTCTGAAATTGTAAGGCTTTTCTCTTGTTTTCTGAATGAAAGTTGTATAATCTGTGTAAGATTTAATTACCTGAGAAATGCACCCAAGAGAACCATAGTGCAACAGACAGGAACAAAGTTACCCACATAAGGTCTGTTTGAAAACATGGCATGTATGTGGTTATATATATATATATATATATATATATATATATATATATATATATATTTTTTTTTTTTTTTAGTTAAAAGACTTTCCTAATTTGACTGCTCTTGTTGAAATATTCACTATTTTAAAATTTTTAACTTAATATTACTAGATTTAATAATAATTTCCATAAGCCAATGTAAACATATGGCAAAAATAAATTTAAATATAAACTTTAAAATTTTAATATTAAAAAATCTTTTTAGAAAGACAATTATATATATATATATATATATATATATAATTATATAACAGGAAAGTTATAATGAAGTAATTACATATGTAATTACGCAGTATCAGGTAGGTTAATCTGATTGCCACTTCACCATAGAAATGTTACATATCTTTCATAGTAAATTGAACAATATTTTACTCTTTCTGTGATCTCTTAGTGCATTTGGCTTGTTAGCTCTCAAAGGAAAGTATAAATGTGGTTTGTTTCACTTTGCTCTTCTTTCTCCTTTTTTTTTGCCTATACTGATCTGTCTGAGTTTAAAAATCTGAACTTACAGTCTTATTACACTGTTATTCTAGTTTTTAACTAAGGATGAAAGCAGTAGGATCATTGTAAATATTTTAAGTAAAATGCTCTTTATTAAATAATTCTTAGATACCCTTTAAACTTCTTTTCTATGTGATATATATATGTGTGTTTGTATACAGTTGATGATTCATATTGAAATGCTCTAAAGTACAAGTCCAAATTCTCCTATGAGACTCAAGAAAAACTCTGAGCTATGAGCTCCTGTGAAAATCAAGTTAACATACAGGGTAACCATTCCCATGCCAAAGAGGAGGAATAGGAGGCTAGAAAATAATAAGACCAAAATAAGTTATAACTCCAGCAGGCAAAGAGTTAAATCTTGTACCTCTGTCGAATCCTGTAGTTCTGTATTTAGCACGTTGGGTAAACTATGGTAAGATGTCAGCCTCAAAGGGCTTGGTGACACTGTTCCTATAGCATTCCTTCTGACTGTAACCTTCATTGCTTCTTCTTTGGGCTGGTGCTGCTCACAATCTGTGTTCTTCCTCAGTGGATGGTCAGTGTTTTCACATTTTCAAATTTCCTGGGATTCTACTGTACTTTGGCTTCACCTTCACAATCACATGCTTTGCCCTCTCATGTGCATGCTGCCTTGGCCTCTAAGGCCTTCCCCTGAAATCTGGGTGGAAGTCTCAATGAACCCATGACTCTTGGATCTGTATGCCTGTGAAATCAGCACCGCATGGATGATGCCAACATCTGCCAGTGGCTCAGCCAGTAGTCTGACCCCTATGGACAACTGCTGCTGAAACCTCTCTGAGTTCTTAGGTGGAGAACTCAAGCAGACATTTCTGTTTGACCCTATAGAATGCCCTGGGGTACTATTTTTAGAGCAAGGTATTTTGTCTTTTTACCTTTTAATTGGTAAAGAGTGGGATTTTGCTGATGCCTGAGGCACAAGGCAATTTTTTTCATAGTCCTGACTTGGCTTCTTTTCTCTCTGACAACAGTGTACTCTTCTGCCTCTACTTTGGAGTCACATTGTTTCTGGCAAAACTGCAAACTTTTCACACTCTTTTCTGTGCCATTTTCTGCTTGGTTTTTAATAGGGAGGTGGCTAAAAGCTATGAGCAGTATCAATATGTCAGCCTGAACATTGGGCTGCTTTGAGATTGCCTCCTTCAGATTAAGTAGTCACCACCCTCAAACAGAGCTTCAGGCAAAGTCCCAGGACAGAGACAAAATGCTGGTACACTTTGTGCCAGAGCATAGCATGCATAGTTTCTAGACTGATTGCCGATAGAGACTTTCTTTCCACCTGAAACTTATTGAGCCGGGTCTTAGATCCCTACTTCTATCAGGATTTTGTTCTTCTGAGCTCTGGTCAGAATCTTCCATCAAGCTCAACTCACAGCATTCTAGGGCTTCTATAGTTGGCGTCTTCAAACCTCTCCAAACTCCTCCCTTAAACCAGTTCCAAATGCTTCCAAACCACATGGGCAGGTAAAGTCACAGGAAGTACCCCACTTCTCTGATACCGGTTTCGGTCTTAGGTACTTATTCATTGCTGGAATGGAATACCCAACATCCACAACTTAATGGAGGGAAGGACTCTAGCTCACAGTTTCAGAAGGTCTGGAGCAGCCCATTCATGGGAAGCCAGTGACAGTGGAAGCTTTTGTTGAAGGGTGTAGTTGGAGAAAAGCTCTTCACAATATGGCAGTCAGAAAGCTAAATAAGGGAAGAATGAGGTGATGTCTGGAGACTAAAAAGGCTGGCATTTCCCTCTGGAAAAGCTCTAGCAATGTTTCTTCTTCTATGGAGTTCAAGTTACCAATTGGGCTTCTCACATGCAGGGTGGGGGTTCTTTTTTTATTTCCTTGCCCACAGGTCAATCACATGTACCTGGAAGCTCTGCCTGAGCATCTCCTAATCCCAACAAGTTGTCATAATCCCTCCAGGGAAGGCTGCAAGCATCTGGCCCTCCCAGCTAGGCCTCATGTCCCAGTAGCACACAGTTCTCTTAAGTATCCATATCCAAATATGTGAGGCTTTTGGGGAGTCGTTCTAGATCCAGATCGTAACAACCAAGCTACTTTATTTCTGTAGAATCAAAAGGAGGAATTTATTTTGGATTTGTAAGAATGTTAACATTCCTTTCAGTTTTATAAAAGCGTGTGGCTTTTTACACTCCCTGCCATTTTGCATTATCTTGTTTCTTTAATAAGTTTATAAATACATATGTGATATCTATATGTAAATCAGTAGAACACATGATTTCTTCAAAGAACTTATACAACAAATTTTATTTGTATTTTATTTGAATGTTGTCTACTCTGTTTTCACCTACCAGATATTAGTCTCCAAATACGTACTTTACAAAATTTATACCTACAGCTTGTTTTTTGGAAATCACGTTGTGCCATTGACTGAGTTTAGCGTCTACCAGTTGGTAAGCTACTTTGCCTGCTAGATATAGTCAATCAAGGTAACATATTTCAGTGAAGTGTTGTTAATTGTATTAGAATTAAAGAGGAAGTCTTGAATGATATCTGATTTCTATATCTTCTAATTTAAGTATTTTAACAAGGGCTGTAAGAGACCTGTTGCAGTGTTGGTGTTGCTAGCCTCTCAAGGATCCTGATGTCCAGGGTTGCCTGCTCTCCTCTAAGCTCCAAATCAGAGGAGGCCACTCAGTGTGATAATTTGGAAAAAAAGGGTTTATGCAAAGCCATCTTTAGAGAGAGATGGTGAAAATAACTCTCTAGTCTCCCATCTCACCATTTTGTCTATGTGTGCCAGAGGCTTTTATGGGATATCCCAGATGTGAGGAAGTCTCACAAATTTAAGTTTGCAAATAAATGGAAAATGTGCGGTTCCTTTCTGGGAAATTCACAGTTGGTCTTAGCTAGTTAGTTTTATTGACTGTCAGTATCTGAGATTTCCTTATTGCCTTCCCTCTACTTCCCTCCAAGTTGATATCTTGCTCTGAGGAGATGGGTGGGATGGAACAGTTTGGAATTCCTTCTTTTTTGTTCTAGTTGTAGGATTGAGACTGGGCAGATTTGTTAGATGTGTGGGAGAGTGTGAAACATTTTCTGACTTCTCAAGTTTAAAGTGCTATTCTGGCTATAACATTGACAACTACTTATAATAACTTCTTAAGATTGACTAATTTTAAGAATTTATATTTAGTCATATAATTCAGATCAGTAGACCACCATAATCAAAAGTATGTTTTTTTTAAAAAGTCAAGATTCTATATGGCCTTTTTAAAAAAAAAAATGGTAAGGCAAATAGGAAGAATTTTTATTGGCATACTGAACTTCCCTTCCTATAGAACGAATGATGAGAGAGAATGTTAGAAAACTCAGTAAAGTTAGAAGTTTCTTTAGAAGAGACAATATTTTCATGTTCTTAGTGAACCTTAGTATCTGCAAAGCAACAGTAGCCCTGTCTCCAACATAAGAGGTTTTAAAATTAAATCTAGCAGTTCTGCACCCTAAGGCAAAAATTATTACGTCTTGCTTTTTGAACAGTTAGATTGGTTACCTTAGAATCCTGATTATTATGAAATGATGTGGTTCAGTCCTGGTATGTGTACAGACAGCTTTACTATGTCATGAGGAAAAGGTTTTTTCTGTGTTGAATTTATTATGAAACAAATGTATAATGACACAAGGAAGACATTTCATTTTTTCTTTGTTCATTTAGTGTAATCAGATAGATGCATAGTTGGCAAGTAATTGTAAGCAAGAGGAAACACTGTTCAGATTTTTTAAATCTCTAGAATTCTAAGATGTACTATTAAATACTATGTATTTTAGAAATAAGTTGGTTTATATATGCAAGTGGTAAGATTATAGAGCAAAAGAGGCAGCATTCATTTAAAATTATTTCAAGTAAATTGCAAAAACAAGTGAAATATCTTTAGTAAATCATTAATGTTTATTATTTGTATAATGGCATGATTACAACCTAACATTAACTAAAGCAGTGCTCGTAGTTAATTCTTAAGAGCAGAGGAACAAAAGTAGATTGTTAAATAGCTCATGGAGCAAAGAGCTTGATGTAATGTTTAAATGTTTAATATCATGTTAAGTATATGAACCATAGATGAAAGACTCCGGAATCACAACCAGTCAGTGTGGGGAGTATTTTAAACCTAGAATTCATTCTGTATGATGATACAAAGGGTGAGGATATCTTGTTGAGATTCTGCTAATCACTGGTATGTGTCCTTTGCAAAATCACTAACACTATCACTAGGAACTGCATTAGAAAAATTTCTTTTTGGGAAAGCAATTAAGTACCATGTGTTGGAAGCATACTGTGAGTTAAGAGACTTTGTTAGGCGTATCCAAATATTATAAATCATACTATGAAATTTGTTTGTAGAATTTTTTGCATTTCTGAAGTGGTTGACATTTTAATCTTGGAGTTGTCCATGAAGTAAAAAAGTTTGGACAAGGTGTGGTCCAATAGTCCCATCACTCTGAAAGGCTGAGTAATAGGAGGATCACAAATTTCAGCCCAGCTTGGGCAGTGCGACTCCTTGTTTCAAAATAAAAACTGAAAAAAAGAGGTGGCTGTGTTGTTCAGTGCAAAGATCCTTGGTTCAATACCTAGTACTGCCAAAAAAAATACTTTTTTTTTTTTTGAGGGGAGAATAAGGAAAGGCAAACAGAGTTTTTTGGTCCTTCAATCCGCTCCATGAGGTTAATAAATGTTGGACAATAATTCTTGCATCTGAGAACCATTCTTGTATTCTTTCTGAATTATAATTTGTTAATATGGTTGTCTTATAACTTTTCTAAAAAAAGAAATATGGCCTGTCTGATGGAATAACATACTGTGTTTTTGAAAAATACTTAAAAAGGAAATTATAGTATTTGCAGTGTCATAGTATTTTAATTCACTATTATAAGTAATTAATAGTTATTTAGGATCAGTTATAGAAAATAGCTATTGTATATCTCTTTTAGTCCTATGAATTTGTAGAAGAATTATTAATAACTTAATTAGTTTATTATTTATGTAACATATTCATGTGTTGTTTCCCCTGAACTTTATGATGGTGCCTGTCTATTCCAGGACCCCTAGTATGACTATACCAACAAAATTACCTTACTTGGTCTCTCCTTTCCATCATATATTGCATATTTTCCTACATTACATGTTTCTCATTTCCTATTCCCAGAACAAACAACTAGTTTTACATGAGCCTTGACTCAAATTTTTCAGATTTAGAGTCACCAGAGTGGGATTTTGTAAACAGTTTCTATGAAAAATGTTAAGTTCATATAGAAGTAGAGAGAGTATTATAATGAAGCTCCCACTTATTCACACCCCAGCTTCCATTATCAGTTTATGACCAATGTTTTGTCTGTGTCCATACCTGCTCTAGTTGTTCCTTCTGGGTTATTAAACCAATTTATTTTTATTGTTAATATAAATAGTTTGCTATAATGTGTTACAGATTGTATATCATATATTAGGGCTTTAAAAAACAATACTCTTTAAAATTAATAGTAATTCCCTAATAGGAAATACACATGAAATTTTTATGTTGTTATTTAGCAATTGGAAGTAAAGACTTTGAAAACAAAATTAAGCAAAATTTCAAAATGTGTTTAACAGTAAAGTAGCTTTTTGAGAAAAAAGAGAAGGTACGGGAATGTTATCCTTTAATCCCGAGACAACATTCTTAGTTCAGTTTTTCAGTCTTGTATTATAAGAAGTAAAAAGTTTTTGCTTTGCCATTAGTATACAAACTATTATACATTGGCCACTCATGTTGACCACACACAGATTTGTGACATTTGCACATATTATGTAAGATAAGAACTTCTGAACTGCAGTAATGGTTTTGTTCTGTTTTGCTTTGCTTTTGTTTCTCTCTCTCTCTCTCTCTCTCTCTTTGCTTTTTTGAAACTAGGAAAAGTGCATCAATAATTACCAATAGTTCTTGAATAGGGAAATACCTTCTGGGTGATTGATTGGCTTTATTTGAAAAGTCATTAGGCTTCTAGCTTCCTTTTTTATTGGAAAGAAAAAAAATAGTATTAATAACTGGTCAAATGACCTAAGCACTTCTTTTTTTCTCCATTGTTCTGTAACAGATTAGTAGTTATTTAAATAATTGATGTTAAGTGTCTGTGAATTCTTTTGGTTTGAAAGCTTTAGAGATAATAACTTTCCCTTCCTGACTTAAAAAGGATTTGTGTGATAGTGCCTTTTTTTCTGACTCTAAATTTAGACATCTTGATCGTGAATTAGAAAACTTGTAAGTAGTAGAGTGTGACTGTTTTTATTTTTAGCTTTTTTTTTATCCTAAAATTTTGTTTTCTCTCGTTGGTGGAATGAAGGGTGAACATAGAGCTAAAGACTAGTGGGATACAGCTTCTAGGCCAGAGCATTTGCACAGATTGTATTTTATACTTTGGAACTGCAAAAAGAAAGCCTAAACTATAATTTCTGAATGAACCACACTAATTTGCTAAATTGGCAGCTGTGTTTTCTGAAAAAAAAAGTTTTGCTAACAGTTCAAACTAGAACATGTTATTTTTTACAACTCAAACTGAATAAAAACAAGAATTTAAAACCTTCTCCAGATTGAGTCTAATTTTGAAGTCTTGGCATACAGAGACATTTTAGTACAGCTGTCCTGTTCCCTAGCATTTAGCCTAAGACCAAGGAAAGAACAAAGGTCACCAAATAGCAAAACTATTACACAGATTCTTGTAACCAAATGTATAGATTTTACTTTTACATGTTTTTTTCAGAGTTCAATATGGAGAGTTTATTTGCTCTTACTTTAGACATATTTGCTGATATTCTCGATATATATAATAAAAAACTGATTATTTTAGCCATAAAGGGATATTTGCTTTACACAATCAAAGTAGTCATGTTCTGTGATAATAACTATTAGTTGGTTGCAGAAGTAGATAGCCTGGACTTCATAATTAGATTCTATAATCTGTTCAGTACCACATTGCTTTGAGGAAAAGAAGGGACTCTCCACAAAGGAACATAACATTAATATTAAATAGTACTAATTCAATTGCACTATATTTACAGAAAGCCTCACAGTTAAAGTATTTTCATTCATATTTCACAAATACATGATTTCTTACAAATCAGAGTCTGTTGACAGTAGTATGGTTGAGGGGGTACAAAAATGCTGGCAGAATTCCTAGCATAACATCCTGAAAGTTTAGCGGAAAATATTCCTGGGCACTTAACCTGATATATCCTAAGGTGTATGTGTGACGAATGAAATGCCTATTATGGTTTGGATTTGTAGTTACCCCCCCCCCCCCCAAAAAAAAAAGCCTCACATTTGTGGATGTTATAGACTACCTATGAATTCTATGACTGTTAAGAGATAGAGCCTGGCTGGAAAAGGTAGATTCCTGGGGCTTGACGTGGGAGGGAGTACATCACTGGTACATGAACTGGGAAGGATATGGCTAGCTCTACCCTTCTTTGTTCACTCTGCTTCCTGTTCACCGTGCTGTAAACAGCTTCCCCCCTCCCCCTGCCCCTTCCAAGCTAGGCCTCCACCATGATCTTCCACCATTGCTAGCCACCCATGAGTGGACTTCAGACCATCTGAAACTGAGCTAGGCTGAACTTTTACTCTTGTAAGTTGTGGCTGTCAGGTATTTTGTCTTAACAACAAGAGAGCACCTATGACAATTTCATTGTAGAAATTATTTGATAGATATTGATGTGTGCTAATTTATGTACATTAGAAACACGTATTCAACTGTTCATAAGCTAGATGAAGTTAAGATAGGAGTGCCTGAATTTGGGTCCTTCATTGCATTAGGGAGCCTAGACATTTTCTGTTAACTTTTTCTGTTTTGATTGGAATCTGTTCAATCACTCCATAACTGAAATAGCCAATTGTTTTCTTAGGTGTGGAAACTCATTTAATAACTTAAAGGTAAATTTGTTTGTGGGCAATTTGGGAAGCACACGTAATTCTACCAAAATGTCAGTAGCCTGAACTTTCCTTTTATAGTTCTGGACTGAAATAATGTATATATATATGGGGATAAAGTAGCATTGAGAAGAGGAAAAAAATAAAATGATTTTGCTTTATTTTATATTTTTAGCTTATTTGTTGGTTACATGACTTAAAAATGCACTCACTCAGAAAGTTAAATAATTTTAAAGTAACTATCTTTGATACAAGTAAGGTGGTAATTTATGGCCATTTCCAAAAGTATGTGTAGTTACCGTTTCATAGCATGTAGACTAGATGATCTCTTAAATTTGAAGTAGATAATCAGATCTCCCCATCCATTTCCTGTTTGATTAACTCCTATTTGGAATCCTAGTTCAGAAATCTCTTTCCTAAAGGATTTTGAAGGAAATTATGTGCCCCAATGACAGGATGTCTTTTGTAGTAATTAATCATTATAGATTAATATTTCAGTTACTTTGTTTGCATCGTGTTTGGCCAAATAAAATCAGTTTGGGACTAATAATTTTCTTTAAATATTTGTTCAACATATATTTAGTGAAAGGAATAAATTGATTTCCCATTTAATAACATTTTATATGGAAACAAATATCTTACTGATTAATTTCTGCTTGCCTATGCGAGAGGTCAATTTTCTAAAAATAAATAAACATTTCTTAAGTTTTGGTAGTTTATTTTCTTTTATCATCAGTTCTTGAAGTAGACATTCAAAACACACAATTAATTAGTAAAACTTATCAAATTTCTTTGCTATTCAGTTTTGGAAATTCAGCTGAATTCTATCCCAACATGGCCGTTGCCTTCCAGAGTGACTAGTCTAGTAATTAACTGTTGAAAAAATATTAGTTTTTCTCCCCTTTCTCCATATATAAAATTTGGCCTAAAGACTCATAAATAAAAGTTCCGTCATTATCGTTTATTATGTAGTTGGTATATGTCTCTGTATTTAAAGTGATATGTATGTGAACAATAAGCTGTGGAATTTTTTGCAGAAAATTATGTTATGACCTTGTTTTGTAGATACAGTTTTTATTTGGTAGTTTGTTAGCTTTTCAGTGCTGTGACAAAATATGAAAAGAAAACTTAAAAGAGGAAAGGTTAATTTTGATGTATGTTTTCATCCCATGATCACTGACTCTGTTGATGGGCCTGAGATTCGGCAGAACATCATGGTGGAAGGGTATGGTGGAGCAGAGCTCCTGAACTCATGGCAGCCAGGAAGCACGGAGAAAGGAGAAAAGAATGGAAGGATTCAGGGACAATATATACCTTTCAGAGGCACACCTGTACTGACTTCCTTATTCTATCTGGACCCCGTTCCCCAGTAGTTCAGCCAGCTCTGAACTCATCAATGCATTAATCCATTGATAAGATTAGCACTCTATAATCCATGTTCCTCTCTCTATCCCACCTCTCAGCATTGCTGGCAGTATTGGGATTAAACCCTCAATGTCTGAGTCTTTGGGATACACTTCATGTTTAAACCACAACATCAGAATATAAATTTGTTTTCCTTAGTAACACCTATAATCTATCAATTAGGTTCAGTTTTAGTTAAAGACTAAAGAAAAAAATGCCAATTCCCGTGTGTGTGTGTGTGTGTGTGTGTGTGTGTGTGTGATCGTGTATGGTGTTTACATCTTCATGTACAGTGTTCTGCTAACTACAGCATACAACTGGCGAGACATTGTTTATCATATTTGAAGTTACTATTAATAAAACAGCTTGTAAAATAGATGAGATAGTATCGCAAAATTTATTGAAAATTTATATCATTTACTCATTTTTTCAAAGCTTCTTTACTGCTTTCTCTAGGCTAGATATAATCACGTAAAATAGGAATTAACTCGAATAAATTGAAGAACCCTGATTTGCATTTGTTCTTTTGTAATTCTGAACATTATTTCATTAATTAGAAGTGCCACTAATATTCACTAATGACATCATTTTCTTCTGAGAATTTTAATTTTAATTTAAAAAGTGACTCTGATTCTCCTTTCCCAAAGAATACAAGTATTGTGTGTTGCTTAAAGTTTATTTTTCACTGAAAAGGATGAATTCAGCAGAGTGAATTTTAAAAATAGCAATTTGAAGAACTGATTACAACATATGTGTGTGTGTATATTATATACACATGTTTGTTTGTTTGAGACAGGACCTTGCTGTGCAGCCCAGGCTGGTCCTGAACTCACTAGTGTAGCCTAAGCTAAACCTTGGATTTGGTAATCTTCCTGCCTCAGCCTCCCAGATTCTGGGATTACAGGTGTGCGCCACCACACCCAGCTTTATGTGGTGCTGGGATATCAATCTCAGGGCCTTGCTTCTTGCAGGACACATGATTTAACTGCTGTGCCATTTCTCCAGCCCCAGCTTTTTGTGTTTTATTCAAATAAATTTGCCTTTGCCCTAAGTTGTATGTTTTGTAGTATTTATATAAGCTCTGATTCTTAGTGACTGTACCTTCGTTTATTGTTGAAAAAAAAATTTATGATTTTCAAAATATTTTTCTTTAAGTGTGCTAAATATACCAATTTTTTTCTTTTCTGTCTTTGAGTCTTCATACATGAGCTTTCAAATTATCTTGAATCAATTTTTTTTTGTTCTCAAGAATTTCTCAGGTGTTTTGTTTGTGTGTCTGTTTTCTGATCATCAATCATGGGTGCTCATTGTTAAACCAAACACAGCACTTAAGGAAGGAGTCAGTGATTCTATGATGACTACTATCTATGATGATTACAGTGATTAGACTAATTCATATTTCACAGAACAGCAGTACAGGCAGTTTTAAAGATAACTTAAGTTTAAAATCTTCACATATTCATAGAATTAATAGGACAGAGTAGATGTGGAATTGTGGAAGCCAATAATAATGATACAAAAGAGCAAATAATATTAATGATAATAAGAATTCAAATACATGGTACTAGAATATCAGAACTTAGGAGCAGGAATTAGACTGGCAATCCAAAATCTTGCCCAACTTTCTATTTTATGGGCTAGAGAATTGGACTCTTAAGTAGTAAAATCACTTATCCAAGACTATCTAGCCAGCCAGTACTCCAGACGCCAGTGTACATGCCATCTTCTATACACAGAATAAGAAAAACTAAGCCTGACTTTGTAGAAAATGAATTCCACAAATATTAACATTGTATGAAATTTGTGCTACCTATATTCTAGTAATGTTCTGGCAGATAGATTAAGTGAACCGTATGCTCTTTGACAGTAGTTGGTTTCTGTAGAAGAATGAAAATAGTACTAACTCTGGGATTAAAACACTTGAATGCAACTTCTGACCACTTCCTTCTTGGTATCATTGCTTTTTCTTTGTGACTTCATCATTTTAAATATATTATGTATTAAATCATTGGTAACTGTAATTGAATGGATATTGCATTAGTTTTGAGATAGAACTCACATTACAAGACAAAAAACCATTATTAGTAGTATTAGTATTATGCCAACAAATAGTACTGTTGATACACAGGAGTTAAATAAGGCAGTGCTGATCGTGAAAAATAAAGCAAATTATAAGCATGTAGGCATATCACTGGGTTGGGAGAGATAACAAAGCCAAGATCCTTTGAGGCATTGGTCACATGAAATAAATTTTGGAATATAGACGGTGTTTTTAAAATATATATATTAAGCCAAAAAGCTTGCTTAATATTTATAATGAAACAGATCTTGGTTCAATTAAAAATGGTGTTAGATTGAAATCAGTGAATATTTGACCCCTTTGCATTAGTTTTGTGCCTGTCTCCATCCTTGTCACCCCGAATATTGCTCTTTGCTCATGTCTGCCATGGCTAAATTATTACAACTTATTTTACACTGAGCAGAGTAATGGCTTTGGAATTCTTAATGTGTTATTTATTCATTTATTTTACATCGTGGAATTCATAGAAATTAGCAAGAATGGTAAACTCTTACCTGGCCTGGCATTAGAGATATTTTCTGATTATTTTCCTTTCTAAAATTGTCCAGTATGAAGGTTAGTAAATCAATTTGTTTTCATAAAAAAGAAAATACTACCATTAACTGAATAAAAACCTTTTGTCGTGTCGTAATTTTATCCGGTTGGATGCCTTGCTTATATTTTCTGATACAAAATACCAAGATGTTACTTTGGATATGCACTGGCTTATTCTAAAATGACATTTCTTTCTTCTTTTGTTGTAAGGTTTCATTCTCCATGCCACGCTGGTCCTGAGTTCACTATGTAGCCCAGGCTTACCTTGAATACATAGCAATCTTCTTGCCTCAGCCTGCTGGGTGCTAAGATTACAGGCATGTGCCACCACCCCGGTTTATGTGGTGCTGAGGAATTGAATCCGGGGCCATGTGCATCCTAGGCAATTGTTTTACCCACTGTGCTGTTTCTCCTGTCCCTAGAATGGCATTTCTACAGACCCTAGATTGCCAGTAATAGTTTGCTTAAGAATTTATTTTTAAATTTAACTTGTGTATAATTTCATATTGGATAGTTTCATGGAAATCCTGCTCAATAAATCCCACATGATGATGAAATTGTGCTCTATCATCCCAATTTATTGGATGTTGTGTTATTTTTTCCTACCATTCACATAATAAAAAAGTTGAAGACAATTTTTGAAAATCTAGTGGCAGTGAAATTTCTAATAGTTGTTCCAGTGATACTAGAGTCACTTTTTCCTCCAAAGAAAAGGAAATTATTTCTTATAAAAGATGTATAGGATATATAGCCATATTTCTCAAAGAGAAAATGATATTAAGGGTATAAAAGCTTTCCTCCAAGTAGAGATGCCCAAGAATTTTAAATGACAATATGTTTTAGACATTAAACGCTTGTTTTATGAAAGTTTTGTTTTTAATTGTTGTTTTAACTTAGATAGTTCTGTTCTGAATGAGGTGACAATTTTGATAATTTGTGGTTCTTTCAAGTTCTGATGTCTGAGGTACAGTTTTATGTGTAAACAAGTTTTAACATAGGATGTGAAGTTTCATATTGAATTTTCTGTTTTATTAACACACACACATATATATGTGATACATAGTGTTTACATTGGATTTTAGTATTTTGTGCACATATATATTGCATCAAAGTTACAATGCTTTCCCCTTTCCCTTTTTTTAACCCTCCCACACCTTCCACTTACCTTCTAACTCTAGTTATCCCGCCTGTTTAGTTCTGTGTTCTGGGTTTCTCATATTAGAGAACCCACTTGATATTTAAACTTCTGTGCCCAACTCAGTTCACTGAGCACGATGGTTTCAAGTTGCATCCACTTAGAAACAGAAGCCTCCAAACTATTTGCCCTTATATATGAGTACGTACATCACAATTTATGTATCATTGGTCTCCTGGTGGGTATTTTTGGTATCTTCCACATTTTAGCTATTGCTAGTTGCACAAAACTCCACAGTGAAGTACTACGTGGTCTAACGTGTTAGGCGTACTGAGAACCACTATCAGCCTAAAATCTTGTATTCACAAATAGAAGTTATTACATCTTCCACATTGACAAAATGCCTAACCTCAGTTAAGCCTAAATTTCCTCACATGAAAAACTAAAGTTAATACTTAACATATATAATTATAGTTAGTGATGTTTGTGACATATAATTAGCAGCCTGTAAATGTTATTTTTCCTAGAATGAGGTATGTCAAAAATTATAGAATTATACAGCTTAATGGGTACTTACAAGCATCTTTAAATTTTGAGTTTCTTTGCTAGTTTTCCATATCTGAGAAATAGTTTACATATTCTTTGTGTAATAGTTGTGCTGCAGCAAGTAAAACCACTTAGAAGTTTTTGTTTTCCGGTATTTTTAAGTTATATGTACTTCATCCACCTTAATCACAGTTACTATCAAAATAATAAATACTATGAAAAATTTATAGAAGGATTACAGATATAGAGGACCTTGTGTCTTTAGAATAAGGACTGTTTGTAAGCATGTAGACTGCACCTCCTCTCAGTATTAGCTCTCCAATGGTTGTGGTTCGTTAAGAGACTAGTCATGGCTTTTTCTCTTCCTCTCTAATGGTCCCCTGATGATTTTATTGCCGCACTTTAGGAAGGATGATCAGCTGATTCGGAACTTGGACCATACTTTCATTAAGGATATTTAATATGCTCTTTAAATACCACTCTGAAAAGCCAGCTAGTGGTAGAAAAGACACAGAAGGAATGGAAGGCATTGTGATTCTGCCCTTGAGGAGTTTACAGTCTAGTTGAGTAGTTGTTTTAAACTTACACATATGTTTAGTTAATACTCAGAGGACTGATAGGCTGAATGTATGACAGATCTCATGTGCAATATAGGAATTAATTGAACAAAGTTAGGAAAAGGACAAATCAAGGACAAACATTTTCTTTGATTAAAGCCAGTTCTCACACATAAATCTTAAGACCAGCAACTATTTAGGGACCTAGAATTTACATTAAATATTTGTATTTATTTTCTTTGATGTTGGTAGTAGTCATAAAAATTAAATTAACAGTTATGTAAAGTGTCTACCAAGTGTATGGAGGCAGTACAGATAATAGCAGTTATGCACTGGAAAATGTTGACATTGTGAAAGTATATTGGGAATATCATTAAAAATACTGTCTCCAGTACTGTGCAGTGGAAGTGAATATTTTGGGAAGTTTTAAGGGGTATTAGAGGAATAACCATGTTGGAATGAAAATATGCCAGAGACATTCAACTCGTTTAATTCCTTGATTCTATATATACTCTACAAACCACATTTTACTCACCTAGTGGAAGCCTATTTTCTTCTTGATTGTATTATATTGCTTTACACTTGACAACAAAGTAATTTTCTTTTTCCTTTATCTTTTGTGACCTGAAGAAATGTAGTTTTGATATGGAGGTAAAAAAATAAAGACAAACCAATAAAAAACAGTAAAATATGGAGAAGAATAATACAGTAAGAATATTTGCAAACCAGTGTGGTGCTACACATTTGTAATCTTGGATTCTAGGAGGCTGAGGCAGGAGGAACACAAGTGCAATTTTGAGCATGGTCTGATCCATTTAGCAACTTCGTGAGACCTTGTTGTTAATAAACATTATGATACAAAAGGAGGAGGAGTTGTTGCTCAGTGTGAAGATCCTAGGTTGAATCCCCAGTACTGGGGAAAAAAGAATATCTGTATACTTGGGTGTTGTATTAGGCATGGTGGCATACACCAGTGGGGCCAGCACTGTGGGAGACTGAGAAAGAGGGTCATAAGTTTGAGCCCAGACCTGGAAACTTAATAAGTTAGTGAGACTATCTCAAAATTAATTACTAATTATTATTATTATTGTTATTATTGAGACAAGGTCTCTGTCATCCAGGCTGGTCCTGAACTCTCTGTGTAGACCAGGCTAGCCTAGAATTCACGGCGATCCTGCCTTGCCTTCCAAGCCTTCCTCAGCTGGGATTACAGGCATGTGCCACCATGCCCAGCTAGTATATACTGCTGGGGGATCAAACCCAGAGCCTCATGCTTCCTTGACAAAACACTGTAATCACTGAGCTGTGCCCCTAAACCTCAGATTTTTAAAAATAAAGGATGTAGGGCAGTGTGAAGGCCTAGGTTCAATCTCCAGTAATATAATGTACTTTTTTACAACTTGTTTGATAGAGTTGTGTTTTAATAGGGCCTTTCTATTAATTATAAGTTCATCAGTCCATGGCACTGTAATTGACATACCACTTAATATTCTCTCTCTCTCTCTCTCTCTCTCTCTCTCTCTCTCTCTCTCTCTCTCTATATATATATATATATATATATATATATATATATATCCTTTATTTCTTGATTTAAAGTTTTCCCTGTAGTCTTCCTGTAATTTCTCTGTATTTAGAGTATGAAACATTTGAGCAGTAGCACTTGAATTTAGTATAATACCTAGTGGAAGGTTAAAAGAATCTGCAAATCATGCTAAAAACAATCCTGTGATCAAAACCTAGACTGTCATGAAAGCCAAGATTAAATCATTTATTTTCTTATCATTTAAAATAATAGAATAAGGAAAAAATGCATATTCTGGTAAAATCAAAGTCCTTGTGTAGTTTTATGGGATGATGCTTACGCATCTTAAGATTCAAATAAATACCAAACACAAGCAATGTTGCCAACTCAGATTCACATAAATGGTACTTAGCATCCCTTTGTGTGCATGTTGGTCCATGTACTTCTGATGTAACATATGTAATTGAATCTTGATTTTGCTTGTGATTTTTTTTAGAAAAGGACTAACATTTCGAGTTTGCGATATTTGTGAGAATTTAAGATTCACCATTTTAATATAGTTTATTAGATTTAAAGACTTACTAGGTAACTGGGAAGATTTGGCAGTAGGTGGTTGAAATATCTAAAAAGGAAACAATGTATTGAATTTATAGCTGAAATCTAAGAGAAGTTATTAGATGGTGGTTGGGAAATAATACCAAGACCCACTATGGTGCCAGAATCTGGTGATGAATCCTTTATATAAAATTGCAGAGTACTTGCATATAACCTAGGATATCTTTCCATATACTTTAAGTCAGACATCAGACTAATGATCTGCCAGGGTTTTTTACCTTTGGCTTTTTAAGATATTATAATGAAAACAGTTTAAAGGGAAACTTTAGTAATTTATAATTAACTGTGTTACATGTATATTTTGTATATAGGCTAAGACAGTTTCTCTAAAAAAAAAAAAAGCAAAGAAAAAACCACAGGCACGCTGTGGGTTGTGCATACTTGCTTCAAATTATCTCTAGATTACTTGTAGCAACTAGTACAGTGCATATGCTGTAAAAATAGTTGCTATACTCTTGTTTAGGAAATAATGACAGGAAAGAAATGTCTTATGTGTTCAGTACACATGAAATTTTTTTTCCTGAATGTTTTTGATACACAATCGGTTCAGTTCGAGGATGCCAAACTCGGTTAACACAGAGGCCAACTAATGAAAAGCCACTGATACTGATAGCTGCTACATTTGACAGAGTTATAAATTGAATAAAAGTTTAAAGCTGACTTTAAAAGCTAGTACTATGATTTGTAACTATTCATAAACCAAACTTTAATAAAAAAATTGAAATAATCTTGAAATAATATTTTCTTTGAAAAACAAAACAAAAACAGACGGACAAAAAGCAGAACTACTGCTGGCACAGAAGCTGGAGAACCTCCAGGAACTCCAAGAAGTAACTCACACCTTCCGCCATTGTGTAGCTCACTGTAGAACCCTCGGCTAATATGTGGAAGGCCCTGAGTTTTAATCCACTACACCACCCCTCCCACCACATAAATGATTGAATAAAAACTTTAAAAAATACTAATTTTCCATGGAACTCGAAATTTTGACTTGTTGGAGACCTTGACATTTTAAATTTTCTTGGACCAGTTGAATAAGAGTAATTATGGGCAAATTAAAGAATGCCAATACAATTCACAAGTAGGTACATACCATTTTTAGAGAGATTTGATTACTGTGAAGCCTGGACCAAAGGAAAAGAGATAATGTATTTAGTTTGAGGGCCGTGCATAATAATCTCACTGCCTCACATTCACTACAGTTTCACTTGGAGAAAAATTTTCAGCTGGCTTTGCTCTTTTTCGTCTTGGTCAGAGGGCAAACTACTTCTTTCTCATGTGAGGGTGGCCATAATTCCCAGAATTGTTGAACTCCTTATATACATGTTATAAAGTTGACAGTTTACACTTTACTTCCTGGTCCTTGAGTCAAAGATCTTCTCACCTCTCATTTGAAGAACTCTGTCTCTTTATATAAAGTTTCAGACTCTTATGAAAGAAGATATTCTAATGGACTCTTAACTGTAGTTGTCTTTTTTGCGCCTCATTTCTTTTGCTTTCTTTATTATAATACTGTGCATGTTGATGCTTCTAGATTTACATTTGTAACAACTGTAGTTAATGAACATTCATTTAAAAAAATACCTGAAGCATTCACCTCCAGTGATTAGCATTAATGATTATGATAATTATCTTTCTTAGATTAGAAACTATGCATAGATACAGAATTTTGTTATATTTTTATTGGTAATTATATTTAATATTTATTATGACAATAATTTATCACTTTCATTTGTCTCTTTCCCTCCTCATTATGTAGAGCTCGCCTGAATAATCTGTTAAACCAATCCTAGGTAAATTGACAAAATATTCATTAGGACCTTAAAATTTCATAAATTAATAATGAATAAAACACTTGTATTCAAGTAAGAATTCATAATATCCCAGAGACATTACTTTGTGAGAGCCTCAATATTAAGAGCACATGAGGTCATGGCTATCTAGGACACCACTAAGTGACAGTATCTCTAGTCACAGGTTGATGCAGATTGTCTGTGCAAGCTGAATAGAAATGCAGAGCACAGGCAGCATAGAACAATCATTCTCTTCATAGGCAGACAATGTATTCTTCTTGAACTGGAGAGCTTCTTACCACTTTTGAATATAATGAGTTGCCTGACAAACATATTGCAAAGAATAGAATGATTTTTAAACTTTTTGTTTTTTTTTTTCTTTATTCAGGGCAACTGTGTTTTATTAACACTGTGGCCTTTTTCAGAGCTGTGTTCCTTGATTGTTGTTTGTGGAAAATATTGAATCAGTTACCTAAGTGAATAACAGTAAAATTTTTGAAAAGCATTTTTCTTCATATTCGTTGGTGGAGCCATTTTCTGATTATACATAAATTATCTTGTTATGTGTCTATTACTGAAAAATCTCAGTAGTATTGGCTATAGTATGACATGTTCTGATATAGTATTCATTCTTCCAACATATTAAGTACTGTACCTTTTTCAGGCAGTATTACCTGGGACACCTCTGAATTAATTTATGTTCTTTGCCCCAGTTTGACATAAAAAACAGGGTTTAACTCAGAAACAAAACACAGCTGAAGGTAACCTTATCTCCAGAATTGTTCTGTAGTCACCCACATAATAAGTCATACCTGGTATTAAGAGGAGTTTAAGGTTGATTTTCTACCTTCAAGAACTATGATTTCATTGGAGAGATAAGAGGCATAAACTGTATCTTGCTATATAAAATAACTGATGTTGTATATGTATTACAGAAAGACCTTATAGTTGTCTAAATTTAGGTTATTAATAAAAAGGCACTGTTCATGATAGTTGTGACATGACAAGTATAAATTGGAAATGTCCCAGGCAAGCATGTATATTAGGTCTCCAGTGATTGGATACACCTAATGACCAGGTGGAAATTTTGAGAAAAGTAGTAATCAGTGAAGGCCTGATTGGCCATACAGGCAAGAAAGTGGCCTTAGAACTGAGTCATTCTGATGATTCCTGCCCCCCCCAGGGGGGGATATCTATAATGAATATATTGATCTTGCTGAAATAGAAATTTGGGTAGGGAAATAGTAGTAGTTGGACTGAAGAGTTCAGATTGTGAATGATGTGAGTTAAAGAGTTTGGGTTCTGAACAGTGTGAGTTAAGAGTGGCTTTACCTCATTATCTTAGTTTGTTACCACCAATAAAATAGAAATATTATTCCTTAGCTCGTAGAGTTTATATGATGAATAGGAACTATGTGCTTTAAGCAAGGTACTGTGAAACACTGATAAGTGATCAGTAAATCTTGGCTTTTCAGAATACACTGACAACATTTTTCACTTTTGAGAGTGTTTGGCAGTGTGCAAGGT
The DNA here is from genome assembly GCA_004027205.1 of Ctenodactylus gundi. Taxonomy (NCBI): domain Eukaryota; kingdom Metazoa; phylum Chordata; class Mammalia; order Rodentia; family Ctenodactylidae; genus Ctenodactylus; species Ctenodactylus gundi. Next base: position 70,156 of record PVKB01002827.1, on the reverse strand, counting down.
GAATTGGGCTAAGAGGTGGACAGCAAGTCGAATTGACAGTTAAGGAACTGAGTAAGGGGAATTGGCAAAAGTGTGGGAGTAAATAATGGCTCAGCTTTGAACCTAAATAACTGGCAAAAGCAAGAGAAGTTATCAGAAATAAATGAAGTAGGAAATATAACATTAGAAAAATTAGTTTAATTTTAAAAGTATCAGAATTTGAGAGAACACCAATACACTCAATTAGAAATGATCATCTGGCAATTGAAGAAATTATAATGGAGAATTTGTTTGGGAATACAGCCATATGTCACTTCATAAAGGGGACATATTCTAAGCAGTATGTCATTAGGCACTTTCATCATGTGTTAACATTGTGGTATACTTACACAAACCTACTATATACCTAGTTCTAAAGGATGTATGTGTATGTATATTAATCATGGCTCTAGGACATCTATACCATACGGTGTAGCAGCCCATCACTGCTGAGAGCACAATAAACAAAATAGCAGGAGATTTAAATTAAGCACAAGAGAAAATGATGCAGTCAAGAGACATAGTAAACACAAGATGTAAAAGGGTGATTCAAGCTTAGCACAGCATGCTGTTTACACATTTTTAAAAATAGGAATATACTCTAGTAATAATATATGTTAAATAGACAATCCAGTAACATTTAGTATTATCCAATATTATATACTGCATACATTTATATGTGCTATGCAACTGGCATGTGCGATAGTTTTTTCCTTTTTTGTACCAGTGTCACCACAGTGTGAGAGTGATGTGCCATGTTATTTTTTCCACTATTTTTATTAATATACATATGTAATACATAGTATTTACAATGGATTTGGGTATTTTGTGCACATATGTATATCAACTTTACAATCCCTTCCCATTTTTGACAGTCCCACCCCCTCCCTAACCCTTCCCCCAATTCTGGCTATCAGTTCATGTGGTTCTACAGAATGTCTGTGTTCTGGGTTTTTCAAGTCAGAGAGACTATACAATACTAACATATCAATCTTCCACATCTAAATCATTTCACTTAAGTCACCACTCTAACTCAACTTCCTATTCCTTGAATGGGTCGCAGTAGTTAAATCTAGATGCCTCTTCTCTGAATCCCACCAATTCCTTTATTGGGATATTTACCAAAAGTTTTTTTTTTCTATATTTTGCTATATCTTTGCTGCTATTCTTAAACCTGGCCTTACACACCAGTTCACATTAGAAAATAACTACAAGCATGTAGTTTAAAAGACTAGTAAATTTGGGAAAGAAGAATAGTTAAATTTCAAATGCCTTAGCTGAATGCTGGAAGGTTCATGTTTGTACATTCACAGGGTTATCTTTACATCAGTCAGTTTTCTTAGGTTAAATTTTCATCAGTGACCTAATAAGTGAATTGCTACAATAAAACAAAGATAAAACTATATCACATTGCTGCATTGAATGAACTTAAATCTGTACCACATAAATATACTTAAAGTAACAGATATGAATGCAAATTTAGTTATTTCAGAATTTTTTAACTTTCATAACTTATTTACTCATATTTCACTGATTACTAACATACTTTTTTCTCAGCTCATTCTCCTGTAAGCTGTTGTTGCTTTTCCTCTGGGGTCATTGGTGTTTGTTGCTGGCCTCCCTTTCACTTTCTAAGTTTCCTTTAAGTATCCTCTGCAGTACTGGCTCAGTGGCTGCAAATTCATTTAAGCTTTCTCTGTTATGGAAAGTTTTAAGTTCTCCCTTTAAATTAAAAGATAATTTTGCTGGACATAGCAGTCTTGGTTGGAATTTATGTTCTTTTAATGCTTGCATGACATTGCTCCATGATCTCCTTCCTTTTAGAGTTTGTACTGAGAAGCCTGCAGTTATCCTGGTGGGCTTATCTTTGTAGGTCACCTTCTGTTTTTCTCTTACCACTTTTAGTATTTTTTCTTTGTGTTGGGTTTCTGGTATTTTAATTATGATGTGTCGTGGTGAGAGTCTCTTCTGATCAAAGTTGTTTGGTGTTCTATATGCCTGCGATAGTTCCATGTTCATTTCTTTTCTTAGATTTGGGAAATTTTCTTCCATTATTTCATTAAACATGTCCTTTAAGCCTTTTGTTTTGTCCTCAGTCTTCTCCTGGACTCCCATAATTTGGTGGTTATTTCTCCTTGAGTCATCTATCAGCCGTTGTAATGATTCGCTTTCCTTCTTATTTACTTTGTGTTCTTCATGGCCTGTATGTTGCAGCTCAGTCACTTTATTTTCTAAGTCTGATATTCTATTCTGAAGTTGTTTGATGTGGTTGCTTATTATTTCCTGTGTGTTTTTCACTTCCTGAATATCTGCATTCATTTTTTCTATATCTGTTGTGTTCTTCTCTAATTTCTTGTATTACCTTCATTATCTTCTGGCATATATCTTCTATGGTCTCCTCTGTTTGCTTTTCAAGGCTTGCTTTTAGCTTAGCTATGTGTTGGTGTAGCTTTTCCGTTGTATGTTTTATTTCCTGCTTTATATCTTGCTTTAATTCTTGATTTAATTCACTGAGTATCTGGGCCCAGAAGTTACTGTCCTTTTTGCCATTTTCATCTTTGGATTCTGCAATTTCAGTATCCCTGGTATCATCTTCTGGAGTGTCAGGTCTGTTTGTAGGAGATTTGTTAACACGTTTCCCCATAGTTCTGCTATCTCTGGCTGTTTCTGGTGTACAGGAAAGAAGGGTTTGGTGAAGGCGTAGTCCTAGATGCCTCTGGAATCCTCTGGTCCAAGGGACATACAGGATGATGGAATTCCCGGTCCTAGATGCCCCTGGAAGCCTCTGGGGCTCAGGATTGGCAGGGTGATGTAATTCCCTGGCAGCCCCTGGAAGTGTTTGGCTCATGGGATGGAGGGGCGATTGACTTCCTGGTCCTAGATGCCTCTGGCATGCAGGTCAGCAGTGAACCGGAAGCCTCTGGCATGTGCGGGAGGAACAGGGCAATGGTCCACCTTTTGAGGTATCTTTTTCCCCTTGGTCCACTCAACAAAGCTCTCCGTCTGTCCAGGCTTCCCTCCCCCAGGGTGGGGCTCTCCACCCTCGGAGCGGAGGCACCCTGAGCCATTCAGGAGATCAGCAGCCTTTTTCCCCTCTTTTCTCCTCTCTCTGCTGCTTGTGCCAGTTTCTTCCTAGGCACTGTTTAAGGGTGACCCCAAAGCCCTGATGTGCTCTTCTGAGCTTTCTTTTTACTCTAAAGGGTTCAGTCTTGAGCTTTTTTTTTTTTTTTTTTTTTTTTTCCTTCTTTTTAAAATGGCTCGTGCTGACATCACTGCCTGTGAAGGCTGCTGAGCTGTGTTTCTGATCTGGGATCCCGGGGCCCTTTTTGGGGGAGCGCATGCTGCATTTGTAATACTCACACCCGCGGGTTGGTGTTTGGGAGGCTGTGGCCACCAGCTGCCGACAATTCCCACTTCTCCAAATTCGCGCTGACCTCAGGCTGAGGTTCTGGCTCTGGACCTTCCTCCTTCTGGCCTGTGGGTGCCGGCAGCTTGGGGCTGCACCAAGTAGGCTGCTTTTTTCCTCTTCTTCCAATGTGACTTCAGGACTTCTGACCCACCCACAGCCTCCTGTCCATAGTTGGGGTACTCCATCCTCTCCCAGCTCCGTCAGATGTTCTGGGCCCACACGAGCTTTCCTCTGTCCACAGCTGCCTGGACCGGCCTCCTGTGGCTTCCTGGGCTGCTGGGATTTTTTTTCTTCCTCTGCTTTCAGTGATCCTTCGGAATTTCTGACGTTCCCCTGGCCTCCTTTCAGATGTTCAGGTTGCCCCTCTCTTTCCTATCTACACTGAACACACTTTTTCTAACTAAATTCTTGACTTTTTGAGTGGGTCGATGAGGAAACATTGTGCAGTGCTGTTAGTCAGCCGCCATCTTGACTGGAAGTTGCCATGATATTATGCTGCATGCTGTGGTGGCCATGACAGCACTGGTGGTAGAAGTTTTCAGCTCCATTATATTCTTAATGAAACCATTATATACATAATCCATCATTGGTCAGCTTGACTTTCCACACACTGTGACTGTTCCAAATAGATGGCAGTTAAAACTATGGGAATGGATGGAGCTCTTTAAGTGATAAAAGTATGGAGTGGCATGATTGGTGTGGAAAGTTTGAAAAAGCCTGTACTTAGACAGGTGTGGGGGGTAGGGAAAAAGCAACTAAGAAAGAAACTCTAGCTCTTCCCAAAGTATGCTTTACTAAATTCTAGATCTCTGAGATGGGAACAGGTCATATGGGGTATGAAAATTGGTTCTATAGCTAAATATTACAGTATGTTAAACAGAGGTTAAACAGATGTGTCCACCATTTTCTGGACTTCTGATACATTTAAACATCATGGCAAATCTCCAAAAGGGAAGTTTGTGATTGCTGAACCTTTTAACTTTTATTTTTCCCCGTTTGGTTATAGTGAGCTTAAGTATTTTGTGCACATGTAAATTACATCAACATTATAATCCCTTCCCCTTCCCATTTTTGCCCTCCTCACCCTCCCCATCCCCCCATAACTCCCACTGTCACATCCATTTGGTTCTATAGAATGCCTATATTCTGGGTTTCCCAAATCAAAGAAACCATGCAATAGTTAAAGTATTTAATCTTCTGCATCTGACTTACTTCAGCACTCAGATCACCACTCTTTATCTCAGCTTCCTACCCTTGGAATGAGCTGCAGTGACCATATCTTGATGCCTTTTCTCTGGGTCCAACAGAGCTCTTTATTGGGATGATTTGCTCAACACCCCCCGCCCCCCAACACACACACACTTTGTATCTTACTATATCTTTGTTGAGATTCTTTAACATAGCTTAACCCAACTGTCCACATAAGAAAAGAACTATCACAATGGAATTCATAAGGCTAGGAAATGTGAGAAAGAAAAAAGAGAGAAGTTAAAGTTCAAATTCCTTAACTGAGTCCTGAAAAGTAAGTTTGTACATTGAAAAGACATTCAGGTTATCATTAATTACATCAGTCAGTTTTCAGGCTAAACTTAAATCAACATCAGAATGAGAGAATTGCTACAGTAAGTGAACTTATTAAGTCTATTTAATTACCACATTAAATGAATTTAAGTCTGTATCACATAATATCACATAAGTATATTACATGTAAAGAGATAAATATAACAGCATATGTAGTTATTTCAGAATTTTAAAAGAATTCTTTCCCAACGAGAGCAAGTAGAAATGAGTAAGATCATTGTTACAAATTTAGTTACAGAGCATGAAATTGAAAAGTAAAATTCAGGAGTCACAGGTTGAACTAATAGCTGACTAAGTTCTTAGCCAATGGACCAAGGCTACGTGATCTTTTATCTTTACCACTCAATGACAGCTTCTGGAAAAAGAGCCCCTAAACCTTTTATTTACAATTTCTTACTGTTTTTAAAACTAAAAATATCCCAAATCAAAACCATTGCTTTCTGCCACTCCAAAACCACTTGAATATCTATATACATTATACATATCAAAAAGCTTCACAGATTAAGGTTTTATAACAATTCCCCATGTTGAATATAATTATAATTTTTTTCAGACTTCTATAAAAATAAATATAATAACTATGGGGAAAGTTACACAGATTTTTTTTGAGAAAGCTGGTACTGTTTTAATGAGATATAACTCAAATGATTGAGACCTGTTTTTTGTCACACTTTGTCTTTATATGTTTTCTTTCCTCAATGTTCTTTGGTGCTGTTTGTCCCTCGTAAAGATTTCTTCAAGTATTTTCTGCAGTGCTGTGCTAGTGGGCACTGATTTCTTTAGGGATTTTTGGTCATGAAAAAATTTACTTCCTCTTTAATTTTCAGGGTTAATTTTGGCGGATATAACAACTTGGGTTGATATTTGCTATTTCTTAAGACTTGAAAGATTTTGCTCAAGGCTCCCCTGGCCTTCAAAGTTTGCATTGAGAAGCTGCAGTTATTTGAATGGGTTTGCCTTGGTAAAATAATGACTTGGTGTTTTTTTGTTGTTGTTGTTGTTGGTTTTTTTTTTTTTTTTTGCTGCCTTTAATATTCTCTCATGTTGTTTTTCTGAGGTTTTGATTATAATACATTGTAGTGAGTCTTTTTGCTAGTTCAGGTTATTTGGTGTGCTCTAAAATTAATTTGTTTTCATAGATTTGGGAATTTTTCTTGCATGATTTCAATGAATAAGTTCTTTATAACTGGTGCTGTCTTACACTCTTTCTCCCACACCCATAATTCTGAGATTGGTTCTCTTTGAATCACCTATCAGCTATTGTATCCAGATATTTTGGTCATTTCTAGTTCTGGAGTCGTGCCTAAATATAGCATTTGTTTCCTCCACCTTGTCTTTGAGGTCTGAATCCTGTCCTCACAATAGTCAAGTCAACTTCCCTTGCTTTCAAGTATATTTTTTATATCCTGAAATTCATCTAGATTTCTTTTTATCATTTTCACTTTTCTATGAAAATGTTCCCTCATATCTTGCATTTTCTTATTTACCTCAGCCATCTTTTTATTTGTGGCTTCTATAGACTCAATAAGCTTTGTATCCATGAAGACCACTATTTGTTTAGTGAGTTCCTTTTTAAGTTCACTGATCATTGCTTCCATTTCTTTGAGGATATCTTGTTTGAACTGGTCATTTGACTCATTTATTTGCTTTTTGACTTCCTTCCCTATGAGCTCCACTATTTCCAAGCCCATGATGTTAGTTTCTGGGGTCTCAGGCATTTCTGTGAGTATTCTATTACATTGTCTTCTTCCCATGTTTCTATTTTTGAGGGATTTTACTTTAAAGATCTGGCCAAGAGGTTTCTTCAGACAGCTGTGAGGGTGTGTAGGAGAAGCCAGAATTCCCCTGAGTTCTGTGTTGGGAGTAGGCAGTGAGGGAGGACCTAATAGTCTGGTGGTCTCTGAGGTGTCTTGTTCACCTCTAGTCCCTTTAGCAATGCTCTCCTGCCTGTCCTGGCTTCCCTCTCCCAAGAGTGAGGCTCTCCACCTATAAGGTATCTCTAGCTGAGCCATTTAGGGAGTCAGGCCTTTTTATCCTCTCTGCCACTGTTTCCTGTGCCAGTTTCTTTCCAAGCAGTGTTGAAGAGTGTTCCCAAAAACCCAGATGATGTCTGAGCCTTTTTCAGCTCCAAATGGTTGAGCTCTTTTTTTTTTTTTTTTAAACACTGGCTTCTGCCTGCTTCATTGTTTGCTGTGGCTGCTAAGCGTTGCCTCTGCTCTCGGCTCTGGGAAGCCTGTTCCGTGTGTTTGTAGTTTTTGGAGGCTGGGGCTACCAGCTGCTGTCACCCACTTCTCCCTGATCTGAGCTTTCCTCTGTGGATGCTGGCGGCTCTGGGTCACAGGGGTGGCTTCCAGGGGCTACTGTTTAATTCTGCTTCTTATGTGTCTTCAGGATTTTTGTCCATCTTGTGGCCTCCTTTTAATTGTTGGGCATTCCTTTCTCTCCTAGCTAAGTTGAACAGGCAGTTTTTAATTATATTCTTCAACTTTTTAAGTGTGTCCACAGGAGACATTGCACAGCTGTGTTACTCGACCGCCATCTTGCCCAGAAGTCTCCATCTTTTTGATACCTGATAGGAGCATACTTCTAGCAAACATGCTCTGGGGAGTACAGAAAACCAATAGGGAAATATTTTGAAGAATGAAGGAGTAAAGTATGTAGGATGTTGCAGAAACTTAAAGAAGATGAGACATGAGAAGCCTTTTGATGTTTCATTCAATAACTGTATATGTGCTTTAAAAGTACAGTTCAGTAGTATGGCTTCAGCAGGCACTGATTTACAGAGAATCAAAAATAAAGAGTTAATGATGAGGAAACAAAGACAGTAGATTTACATTTCTCCACCTCTATTAGTTCAGGTATAAAGTGTGACTAATAGGAATGGCTTGATTGTTACTGAATGTTTATGTATCCTGTGGAGTTTATTATGCATAATAAAATCATAATAATTTCTAAATAACATGCTCTTTCTTTTAATGCTAATCCCGTAAATATTAATGCTGTATGAAAAAAGTAGATTAGACTTGGTGCTGTGGCTAGGAAAGAAAATAATTGTAATGTGCGCCTGTGTGGCCCACGAAAAGAAAAACTAGTAGTTCTCAGAGAGAATATTTGGAAGGACTAAAATGTAAGTTTTCTTTGCCGCAAAACTTCTCGAGTGGTATTAAATATGTTGATACATGTTTGCGACAGCCACCCTCACCCATCTCCAGGACCCCTTTCATCCTGCAGAACTGAAACTCTGTACCACTTAAGCATTAACTTCCTATTGTCCTTCCCCTTGCCCTTAGCATCCTTATTCTTTGAATCCCTCCACCCCCATTTCAAAACTTACTGCACAGGTAACTAAGGGTTCTTTCTTTGTTTCTCTCAGTTCAGAGAAAGGCAGAATTTATTTTCAGTTTCTAAATAGCTAACTGAGGAATATTTTGTCTCAGTTTGTCTATGAGGAAAGCACTCTTTCTGGAGTGGCTCTTTGTAAAGACAGGAGTCAGATATTTAGAAAGGTCTGTGGGGTGTTGAGAAGATATTTTGAGACTGTTCTGAAGTCTGCTGGATAAGCCCTGTTCGAGGAGAAAAGCCTGGGTTTTGCTACTAAGTCGCTGGCTTGTCAGGGCTGCTTCTCCCAGGTCCTTTATCTCTATGCCACCCGGACGAATTCAACTGTAAATTAGTTCTAAGAATTTGAGATTCTTATAGAGTAAGTAGGAAGAAGAGAATCTGAGAATTGGCACGAAGCAAGTAGCTCAAAGGGAATATTGTAGACTCACAGAGTGACATACAGTTAAGACACACTTAAGTGTAAATGTCTAAAAGACTCATCCTAAATCATAATAGACTTACTGGGTAAATAGATGCTTAGAGAAAAAAGTACTGTGGAGTTGGTGTTGAAGATAACACCTTGAAACAGTTCAAAGGAAGTAATATAGGTATAGAAGGTTTCTGGTACCTAAGTCAATATTCAACAAATGGTACTTTTCAATGACTCAGGGTGTCTTATTTTTAAAAATGAAAAACCTTCCATGATTATGTTTCTGCTAATGGGTAAAGGAAAGAGAATTGTCATCTCCCTGAAGTACATGAAAATGTACCATGAATATGAAATACAATTTAAAAACAAAGATAAGTGGGAAGACAAGGAAAACCAATGTTTTTGTCTTCTTTATTAGCTTAAAACTCTGATCATATTCCTGCTTACCTCTGCACATAAGCATGTTAATTGTTTAAAGAGTGCCTGTGTACAAAGTTTATTAGCCCTACTTTATTTCCCTTCAAGACTAAGAAAACTAAGATTAAAGTAGTTTTCAGGGTTTTACAGGAACACCCAGCTTTCAGAGTGTCTACATTTCCCTGGACTAATGCCTAGGAGTCTCCAAATCTATGGTCATGTCACCTTGGATTTCAGAAAAAGATGACCCTTCCAGACCACTTCATGGGGTAACTGCCTCAGGGCAGGAACTGAGGCAACTCCTCTTCCAAGCAAGAAGAGTCGTCTCCTGGGAACCAGATAATCCATCCCTCAAGCTGGAAGGATTGCTGTGGACCTGTAAAACCAGAACTGAGATGATAGACTAGACCCTGGCCACCTTCAGCTAATCCATGAAAAGATAGCACTTTGCTGTGTGAGTAGGCCAGTCTGAACTTTTGCTTCCGTGTGTCTCCACCGGTTACTCATGCTGGAGTCCTCCTTCTATTATTTGATAATTTCTGCATATTAAACCTACCAATACCTCATTCCTATATGTCCTGAAATTACTTTTCCATGATATGACTTAGAGCCTACTTGATGGGCCAAGTCTTTGGGGTACCTCTTCAGACCAGACCCCATCTAGTAATACAGGAAATACCTATTTCCCCTTTTCCCCTTCTCTATTGCTGTGCCTTTGCTGGCTTTAATGTTTTTAGTCCTGGGTTGAGAGGTGCATTTGTACTGAATGAACACTTGTCGTCACTTAACCACAACACCTAAAATCCTCTTCAGTGCTGGGCCTGGTGGCATGGGACTGTAATCTGAGCACTCTGAGAGACAGAGGTAGGAAAATCATGTATTTGAGTCCAGCCAGGGGCAACTTAGCAACTTGGTGAAATCCTGTCTCAAAAAAAAGTGTGTGTGTGTGTGTGTGTGTGTGTGTGTGTGTGTGTGTGTGTGTGTACATAATATATAATGTGTGTACAAATGTACATAATATATATATTATGTACACACACACACACACACACATATATATCAGACTGGGGATATAGTTCAGTATTAATTCAGTATGAAGACCCTGATCTCAATCCTCAGTAGTCCTCAACCATTCCCCCTAAAAATGACATAAAAATCTACTGTCCAAGAATAGGTACTTTAGTTTTCTTCAAATTTGTTGTCAAGTTTACAGTATATGTAGGAAGTTAGACTCCTGTCATTGTGTATTGAAATCATATTGAAGAAAACAGCTGGTGTATATCCTGTATAGAGGTCTTGAGAGGATATCCTGGTCAGTTTAAAGGTGATGCAGACCAAAGTTGGATTTCAGAACCACATGTTTTATGAATAAGCTTATAGGATTCAGACCTTCAACAAAGTACAATTTTAAGAAGAATTCGGAAGAATTCCCAGGCTTGGGAATAGCGCAGCAATTAGAGTACTTTACTAGCAAGCACAAGGCCCTGAGTTTGATTCTCCAGGACCACAAAAGCCAGTCTTGGTGGTATATACCTGTAATTCCAGCACTTGGAGCCTGAGGCAGGAGGATTACCATAAGTTTGAGACCTGTCTGTGAGTTCAGGACAAACCTTGACTACAGAGTGAGATCCTGTCTAAAAATAAATAAAAGAGAATTCCCAGGAATATATATGTCAAACTCCTTGTAGAATTCTAATTTTATCAAACTTTTCCAAGCTTATTTTAAAGTAAATGTATATTGTAAAGTACTTAGTATTGTATAGTGATATTATATGATTTACTGAGCTGTATCTAAATATTTTGATGGTTTGTGATAATACTGAACAAATTAGACACTTTGGAACTGGACACTAAATGCTTCATAAATGTTGAACTGCATACCGTGATCGTAAAATGTACCTATAAATCCAAACATGGTGACACATGCCTGTAATCTCAGCACTCTGGAAGGCTGAATCAGGACAATCTGAGGTGTAAGTCCTACCCAGGAAATTTAGTGAAGATTTGTCAAAAAATAGCTTTAAGAAGGGCCTGGGATGTAGCCTCATGCTAAGGCCCTAGGTTCAATCACCAGTACTAGGGTGGGGGAGGGTGGAGCAAAACAGAAGGAATCCTTAAAATTTTTTTAGTTTCTTCTCTGATAAAAGGAAATCAATGTATATAGTAGAAAACAAGTAGGGTAATTCAGGATTATCGTTCATACATCTTTATAGCTTAACAGCTTCTTGTTCATGTTACGTTAAAAATTTTTTCTAATCGTTGAATTGTTCATATAATTTAGAAAGTATTAAATTATGAAATATTAGTTTGGACTGTAGTTCTGGAAATTTCCAAGTAAATAAGGAGAATATATATGTTTACTTGGAAGCTTCAGTTACAAATCCATCTTGGTAAACGTTTCTAAAAGTGAGATTCCAGTGATATTCTCATCTATAAAGATTTAATACCTAATATATATTATATTGTACATGACCGTAAGTGCTACAGTAATTTAGGATATTATCATAGTTTATAATTCTGCTTTAGTCCATTGAATGCAAGTAGATTCATAGACAAGAATTCAGTTAAATTTTGTTTTTCAAAATAAGCTATACTGAGCAAGACAAGGTTTACATATTTTCTTTAATATCTGGAATCTTTAAAAAATAGGACATGATGTAGAAGGGAGACGACTATTAGACAAGAGAAAGAAAATAAGGGGAAGTGGTGCTTAGTGAAGGGCGGTAGGGGGGATGGGTTATGTTTAGGCATCTGTGAAAATACAACATTGATGCTCAGTATTTTGTGAAATTAACATGTATTAATATATATTTAAAAATAATTGAGATATATTTTATAGTTATTATGTGTTTTCACAGATGCCTTATATAAACCTCCACAAATAAGATTGCTACCCCATTCCAGTAGGGGATAGGAACACTTCAATTCTACTTTGAAATTCTTTTCTGACTTTTTTTTCCCCTCAAAAATTTAGTTACATTGTTTCTTCCAGGATGGTTAAGTTCTGGGGGATTTATTTATGCCATCCCTCTCAAGTATATGTAAACAATTTAGTGCTATTTAGTAGGCAAAAGCAGAGTTGGGACTTAAACTACACTAAGATTTAGGTGTGTAAATTAGGTGAGGCCGTTCAAAGCCTTGAGTCAAGTAAGAACTTGGCAGTTTCAAGGAACTGAATGAGCGTGCATGGTTGCACTGGAGGAAGGGGAATAGTCAGGATGTCTCTCTTTACGGGGTAAGCAGAGCCGTGGAGGCCAGGCTGTGGCAAGGAATTTGCTGAATGGTAAGATAGGTAGATAGTAAAGCCTCTAAACCCCATAAGTCTAAAATGAAAGCAGTAGTATAATAAAACCTGCTGCAGAGATAAGTTCGGTGGAGTAACTAAATGCATTGCCTGAAAATATACTCAGGCATTAATAAATGATAAACTTTGTTTTTTGTAATTCCTAGTACCATACCCTACTTTGTACTCTTGAACCCACACATTCTTCCTTTTTTTATTTTTAAAATTCATTCAACAAATTCTTGTGAAACACCTAAAATTTTAAATCCTAGCTACCCTTGCTTCTCATAATTATGTGTTTGTTACGGAATCCTCATGTTATTTCTCAATAATCTTTTGTAATTCAGGAATCAGGTACAGTGTGTTTCAGGCAAGTATTTAGATACAGGGTTTCACCAAGTTGCTGAATGTAAAAATTCAATTCCAACTTCTTCCTCATTCATTGTTTCTTTTACAGTAGAGTTAACAAAAATTCAAAATATACTACTTATAAATTCATAATCCTAGAAAAAAATCACAAAATTAACATTGATGAAAACTGCAGACTTTAGGATGTTCCTAACTTGAAACACTGTTGTGTGTGTATGTGCATATAGTTCTGTGCAATTTCTTCACACGTAATTCGAGTAACTGCTACCACAGTCAAGATTCAGAACAATCCTGTCACAAGGGTCTCTCTTACAGACGCAGCAACTGTGCACAAATGACCATGACTTACCTGTTCAGCATTTCTATAATTTTGTCCAGCACTCTGGGAAGCTGAGGCAGTAGAATCACAAGGGCAAGTCCAGCCTAGACAGCTTAACAACTTAGACCCTGTCCCAAAATGAAAATTAAAAAAAAAAAAGCTGGATATGTAGCTCAGTGCAAAGATCTTGGATTCAAAAGAGGACCTATTTGAACATATTTTGATTTACTGCCTCACAGTGTAAGATGAAGAAATTCAAATGGCCAATAAATAAATAGCATATACAAAGAACTTGAACAGTAGTCAATGCTGGCAAATCTGTGAGGAAAAAGGAACCCTCTTACACTGCTGGTGGGAATGTAAATTGGTCAAACTACTATGGAGGGCAATTTGGAAATTCCTCAAAGGGCTGAAAATAAATTCCCCCTTTGATCCAACAGTACCTCTTCTGGGAATCTTTCCAAAAGAGTGAAAGGCATCATATAAAAGAGATACATGCATACCCGTGTTCATAGCAGCACAACTAACAATAGCTAAAACATAGAAGACACCAAAATACCCATTAGCAGACCAATGGGTACATAAATTGTAGTGTATGTACACAGTGGAGTACTACTCATCTATAAGGACAGCTGGGTTTGAGGCTTGTGTAGGTAAATGGAGGCGACTTGAGACCATCATGCTCAGTGAAGTGAGTCAAGCACAGAAAGTTAAATATCGAATGGTACCAGACTGCAGTCATTTCATAGAACTAAATGAAGGGCTGTTGGGAGCTAGGGAGGATGGGGAATGTGGGAGAGAGTCAAAAAGGAGAAGGGACGGGTTTGTCATTTTGACACCTGTGCCCGAAAACCTCAAGTTCAATATAAATCTTATGTATTGCAGGTATACATATCAATAAAATGGAGAGAAATAAGAGGGCCTACTGCTTTTTCCACTGGCACTTAGTCTTTGCCATTTAGCAGAGGAACAGAAGGGTGGGGTGGGGACTTGAAGGAGCACTGGGGAGGAAGGCACATGTGCTTCTGATAGTTCTGAACACTTTGTAGTCAGGTCATCAGTGGAGGACTCAATACTAGTGTACATTCTGTTATGACTTGAAGAAGCGAGAGTCCCCTCATCAACATGTTGTTCTTTTGGTAGTAAACAGTCATTTAAAAAAAAATGAACATTGTCCATCCCTATAATTGCATTTTATTTCCAAAGACTGGTCCAGTCATTTCTGTCTTTCATTCTCCTTCTTTTCCTCCCCTCAATTTTCCCACCCTGTCTAATTTAAAAGAAGTTATTGTGTGAATTAAGTTCTAGGTGAGGTTTCTCCAAATGCATATAATCTTACAAATAGAAATGGCAGTTTGCCCAAAAACGTTTTAAAGCTTGCACTTGAGTAAACTGAGGTGGTCTTGTGCTGCCAGCCTTACAGGGTATGATTGTGGCAGTTCTACCACACTAGCAACCTTGTTTCATTTTGCCTCAAAAGAAATTATAAAATATATGACATGTCTCGGGTATCCCCTAGGGATGGTTACATAATAGGACCTCCACCTCTTTCCAAGTCAGATTCTCGATTAATGTTGTTCTTTGTAGACTAGTATATGCACAAAAGTGTTTGCATTTTTAAAATGTAAAGAGAAGCCTTCATTTTTAACTTGTGTTGAAGATGCCACCACCCCTGAAACAGGTTTTTTAAGATATTTTATTAATTGATTTACCTCAACTTCAAAGAAGCGAAACAGAATTTGGTTAGTAAATATTTAGACAATAAGTGCAATGCTGTTTTAAAGATAACTGGCTCGCATTGATAGAAATTGTCATACTTTTAGTTAGAAGGGCTATCGTTAACACTACTTATCATGAATAAGCCTGAAAAAAATTCTCATTCTAATATAAGAACAGTTACTTACTAACCAGCTTGTGTATCCAAGTGTTCACGTGGGTGATTGCTTTTAAAATTTCTTCTAAAGAAATTTAAGAGAATTTCTTGTTTTTCTCCTTTAGTGGCATAGTTGTACAATACACTTGACTGAACATGAAGGCAGATCCATACTTTTAGTCTAGGTCCAAGTTTACTTCAGAGGCACAGGATCAAGTGAAAAACTGTCTATTAATCTTGTGTATCAATATTCAATTAATATGTTCTTTTGAGAACTACTGCTATGCCATTTCATAGTTCAGAATATAATTTTACTGCTCAGAAAGCCTGATGGCATTTACATTAACTGTGGCATATCACTCTTTATGAGAGCCAGGACCCAACAACCTAAAGAGTGAGGTTTACATGTTTGAAGTACACACACGTCCACAGCACTGCCAGGGCATTATTTTCTCCCATTCTACGTACTGCACTGGTCGTTGAACAGGACCTGGAGTGCTGAAGCCTGAGTTTGAATTGTAGCTTCAACTACACAGACTTACATCTTAATACTACTAAGGAAATTGAAGACTTAGTCTCCAAATATTGGTTAAGTACCTCACGTAATCTTAATGACCTCTAAAGACATTTCTGCACATAAACTTTGGGAGTTAGGGATCCAACATTTGGTTGAGGTGCTGGAAGGCGGCATGGCCCTAATCGTGGTTGAGATAGTAAATCAGCATCTTGATGATATTATGCCAGGTACCAGGTTATCCATTGTAGACTATGGTGTCTTAAAGATTTTTCTGGTATTTTTAATAAGAAAATATATATATTGGTAGTGATTTCTGGAAAAACCTAGTACTTGGCACAATTCAAACTGGTACAATGTGTTCTCTGTTCTTTATTTATAAAAAATCTAACATTGTTTAGCCCTAAGGCTCAGTTCTGGAGCGGACCCAGCTTTTAGTAAGATCTATTTTTTGGTCATGTGTTTTAAAAGAGACTCACAACTATAGGAAATCATGCTTGTATTTCTGTGATTTATGAAGAAATGAACAAATATAGTGACTTTTAAAAATAACCTCTTTAATTATGGTAGGTAAAACTAAAAAGTAAGCATTTTGTAAAATATATTTAGAATAATGTAAGCAAATATATATTGACTGAGAAATGTGAATCAGTGACCTCAAACTGAGTTTTTTCCTCTTTGGTTGATGAAACCTGCAGTTGTTAGTTTTGAAATAGAAAACAATATTCCATTTTTCTATTATGGCAAAATACACACAAATTACAGAAAGTAAATTATATACCAAATTGACATTCTTATTTTCAGTGTTTAGTAGAATTTAAATAAATAAGAACCACACATTGTCACTAGTAGTAATTTAAGATGTTATCAAATTGAAGTCTTAAGTTTTTTTTTTTAGTTTAAAAATTTTAGGGTTTATATTAAGAGAATCCTTGTCTTCTTTCAGATTAATTTACGACTCATCTTGGTGAGTGGAAAAACAAAAGAATTCCTGTTTTCTCCTAATGATTCTGCTTCTGACATTGCAAAGCATGTGTATGACAATTGGCCAATGGGTGAGTGATTGTTTTCTTTCAATGATGAACAGCCTAATTTTTTATGCTCTACCTTATTTCGCAGACATTTTGAAAAATTATAATCGTGTTACAGAATTTGGAATTCATGTATTTATTTATGTCATGCAAATTTTAAATAAAAATTAAAATAAAAATATAAATTAAAAAGTGAAAAAATAGCAAAAATATTTGATGCTAAAAGGCTTAGACTAAAGGGGATCGCTGTGTGTACTTCTCTAGGTTTGCCCTTCAGCTTTCTCATGCCAAAATGGTAATAAAGGAGCTCAGTGTGCAAAGCTTCTGTTTTTGCTTTAGAACTGTTAGTATATGTAAAAAATATTTTTAAAAAGAAAAATACAAAATAGTTAAGATGCATACACTTTCATGTTATTAAACTTGTTTGCACCAAACACAAGATAAAAGGGCATATGTAATACATTTTATATACGTGCACCTATGGATTCTATACATAAGCCTATTTAAAATTTTGTTTGAAACGAAGTTATTTTTTAATTCACTTCACTTCATGTGTTGCTTGAACAAAATCAAGGAAGGGTAAAATCCTTGTGTGCTTTGTATTTTCAGGCTTGCCTTACCTCCCTTAAGTGAGTCTTAGTTTATTTTCTTTCTTTGAACTTCTCCAAAGGTCCTTATGATCCTTTTTTTGGTATGCACCACCGGGATAAAACTGTTTCATCTGATTATGTGTAATTTTTTAACAGAAACAATTTGTACGTTTAAAGGATAAGACTCATTTCAACAAAGGACAAAACCTATACAAAAGGAATAAATTAGATCAATGTTTCTCTATTTTAAATAACACAGGGAATTATTTTCAGAGGTAGAAAATCCTAATGTATCCCCTAGTACTGATTTAAATTTATTTTATTATGACGTACTTTTTAAAATATAGAAACTTAAAATCCAATTAAATTTTTTAATCTTTATTAACTCATAAAGCCATAAAACTAAAATGGATCTATAAAGAAGATGCAAATGTCACTCTAAAACCTGTAATGCTCAAATTAACAAAATTAATGTGCTTGATGATATATTTTTGCTAAAGCTTGCTCAGTGCATCATGAATGCTGTTGAGTTTGGCATGGTTCTGTTACTGCGTGGTGCAGGACAACCCAGTTGTCTGTGCTCACCACAAACCTTTATTCAGATGCTGTACCAAACTGTCATTCAGCTTCTTGCGGAAGGCATCATTTATGTATGAAGTCAGCTCCTCTTCTTTTCTCATTGACCTCTTGACAATCGAAGGACTGACTCCTTGGCATCATTACAGCCATAAACCTAACGTATACATAGGCACTAAAATCCCGAGGCTATTCTTGATTGTAAAGTGATTATTTGAATCATAAAGAGATCACTTCCAGGTTATAATCAGAATGAAAACAGCCTAAAAATTCTCAAAGAGGACTTTCACATTATAGTAACATGTTTTTGTTTATTAATAGGCCTGAGTCTGAGAAACACTGACTTAGACAAATACTTTCAACTATTATAGTAGTTTTTCTTTTCATTGTTAACTAAGACTCTAGTTCCTAAATCAGAGAGAAATTTTAAGAAAAGGTTATAGCTTAGGAGGAATTGCAGAGAAGCTTGGTGCTCTAAGAATATTAGATTTTCTCTATAGCCGGTAAGCATAGATAACTATCAGTATGAAAAACATTGTTAAGTGCCTAAGAGCAATGCTCTAAGTGTGACACGAAGATTACGTTTATGGGAGAGGGGTGGTAAAGATAGCTTCGAATGTATGGATATTGTAGAAAGGGTAACATAAAACAAAAAAGTAATTTCTCTCAAAAAATTTTATTTGGGCCACAGTCCAACTAGAGGTAGAAGAAATACTTTCGCTTTGATAATTATGATACTTAGATATGAAATTAATTTTTTAAATACCACAGTGAATAATAAAGATAAGAGTGAAGTGCAGGTCTTTGCCATTAACTATATCCCAAATAAATAAACCATCTATCAGCGTTGAAAATTGATTGTATTAATCAGGTATAATTTTTATGAAAAAAGTTTATAATTTTCAGTTTCTTCATCAGTGTACCAATTCTACTCTGCAAATTAAGATACTGCGGAAAAGCAAAAACAAATTATTTACTTGTATTTTATATAACATTTAAATTCAATTCTATGGAGGTTCCATATTGTATAAATATAAATGATGAGTAAGTGTAAATATTTGTTGATGCTAAAAACAAAACTGTTTCTAGATTGTCTTTTGATTTTCTTTGTACAGCATTCATAATTCTATAGTGCCTTCTAATATGTGTTATTTTTGGAGTTTCCTCTAAATACCCATCATGAAAAGACAGTGATTTTTTTGTTTGTTTGTTTTATTAATGGATTTTTGAAACCGGGTCTTCCTCTGTACTCCAGGCTGGTCCCCGAACTCACTGTGAAGTGCAGGCCAGCCTCAAACTCACGGCAGTGCTCCTGCCTCAGCCTCCCAAGTTCTAGGATTACAGATGTGTGCCACCACACCAAGCTTATGTGGTGCTGGGAAATTGAACCTAAGGCCTTGTGCTTCCTAGGCAAGCACTTTAGCCATTGAGTTATATCCCTAGCTAATTTTTATGTGGTGCTGGAGAATCAAGCCCACAGCCTTCACATGCTAGGCAAGCACTCTAACTATTAAGATTATGCCCCTAGCCCTTAAATATTCTGTAAGAAGCAAAAACTAGTTGTCTTTGTATCTCTTGCTATTTAATGAGAAAGGTCAAGAAGAACAAAGTCATCTGTGAACCACCCACAAGCAGTGAGGGTTGCAGGTACTAGGAAACTGTGGTATTTTCCTCGATGTGCTACAGCTGACTTGGGTCTGGGTTTTTAGAACAGTGTGGTAGGGCCTCAATTACATGTTAAGATGCATCTAACTGTTCTCTGGATTCTTTTTAGACTGGGAAGAAGAGCAGGTCAGCAGTCCAAATATTCTACGACTTATTTATCAAGGACGATTTCTACATGGAAATGTCACATTAGGAGGTAAAAGTCAAATTTGTAGTAGGATTTAATGAGTGTCTTCATGGTAGCATTAATTGTATTTATTTTCAATGCTCATGCTTTTGCATTTCCCAAAAAAGAGTGCTAACAACTCTGAATTGAATTTTTAGTATGCATACCCCTTTACATTTGAGCATTCTGTTAAATTTAATTTTAGCACTACCTTATAAGCTGTATCAGTTTAAATAGGAGTTCATATCTACTATTTTATAAAGGTAATTTTATTGTACTTCTGGGTAATTTAGATGTATTTTAAGTTAAAATTTGACACACAGCAACGAGAAGTTTATAATAGTTGGTTTAAAAATATATAAAGAGATGTTTTCAGTTTGATTCCAACTGATACGATTGGTAGTTGTGTGAGAATAAAATGAATGAGTGTCATGTTAGGATTGACAACGGCAGAGTTTCTAAACCTAACTTCCAATTTGTATTCTACTCATGGATGTATAACCTTAGACACATGGCTTCAACAAAATCCATGGCCCAGTTTCCTCATTAGAATTAAGGATTACAATAATGTGCACCTCATAGGTTGGAAGAGCAAGTTAGTGTATATACAAATCACTTAGAACAGTGCTTGACACATAATAAACACTTTATTAGCTATTATTCTTTATATGTATTTGGGGAAATATAACTCAGTAGTGCCCTCTTATGTGGTATGTTTTCTGTCATCTGTAGAGCTTTTACTTTTAGGATACGCATTTAAATATATTCAGATAATTGGAAATTTGTAGGCACATGAAGTAATCTATTTAAATATTTTTTTATTTTTATATAGTCAGACTATTTTCCCTTTTAAACTAGCAATCAAATATATAAGCTCCTTTTAAAAAAGTAGAATAATTTCATTCATTCATTTAACATAGATTTTTGTACTCCCTTTCTGCTCTAATAATATAGTGAATGTGTGGGAATGTAGGGAAAATTTCATCTCTCTTTGAGGTGCTTGAGTATTACATGGGACAAAGGGTGAACACCCTAGAAATACTGTGCAGTGAGGGCTGGAGCAGATCAATGCAGTATCAAGTTGGTGGAACATGTCTCTCCCATGTGACCCAGTTCTGGTGACAGTGTTACTGTTGATCCAGCAGATGCTGCTATCTCCAAGAGACAGCTACCATTTAAAACTTGATCTTTCTTGGTTTGTAGCTGTTTTCATAGTTTTTGCATAGTTTGGTGAGCCAATCTTTAAGGTAAGAATTACCTTTTTTAGTTCCCTGACCATATTACATGGTCATTTCATGTCTTAGTCTTATTTTTGATTCTCTGTAGCTTCAAGATCTTGAGGTGAAAATTGGTAAATGTTGAATTTAATCTATTTGATTAACTCTTGGATCTGTGTATTGGTCTATATAAGCAGTTTCCTATAAACCACATACCTTAATTGTCTTTCTTTTGTGGCCCGAATGTTCAAAATTATTTTAAAAATTCGTGTTATATCAAAACTTGACTCATTTCCATTAAACAATAATATTTTTATCAGTAGCTTTTTTGGAATTAGAGCAGATTAACTTACATAATTACTGTCGTTCTTTGCTGCTGTTATTTTTTCGGAAGCACAACAATCTGTGGTCTTAGCGATTTAAATGATGTAGGAGCACAGCCTGAACCTTCTGAGATTATCAGTAGCTGCTTGTTTATTAAGGTTGAAAATATATTCAACTGTGTCTTTTCAGTATCCCTGTGTTCTTTACTGCACATAGCAAAGGAGATCGCACACGTGGTGATAGCAGCTGTCTCCAGATGCTTCAGTGACTGTGACTGAAGAAGACTAGCCCTAGGAATTAGACCTAGGACCAATAACTGTAAAC
This sequence comes from Ctenodactylus gundi, assembly GCA_004027205.1. Lineage (NCBI taxonomy): Eukaryota > Metazoa > Chordata > Mammalia > Rodentia > Ctenodactylidae > Ctenodactylus > Ctenodactylus gundi. The sequence goes on along the minus strand of PVKB01002827.1, from coordinate 48,729 downwards.
CAAGCGCAGTTTTAAAAAATCTTTTCTAATTAGTGTAAGCAAGGATATGTGAACACACAGAACTATCTAAAGAAAGAATAGCCTGCTGTGGGAAGGAAGGAATTTCTCATTGGAAGTGATGTTCAGGTAGTGGGTGACTGTGGAGAAGTGGAGATGGAGCCGAGGGTGGACCTCAGTCACTGGCTGGGTAGTTGGAAGCCGGAGTCCTGCACAGGTGCTGCTGTTCCTCTCCTCTTCTGGTCTTGTCTTTCTGCCCATCTGTCTGTCCCTGTCTCTCTTTTTAGTCTGCCTGCCCCTGTTTGTCTTTCTTCTCTGTCCATCTATCTGTCTTCCCCTCCCTCTCTCTCTCTCTCTCTCTCTCACTCTCTCACTCTCTCACTCTCTCTCTCTCTCTGTTGCCCAGATTGGCCTTAAACTCCTAGGCCGAACTGTTTTTTCTGGTCCAGCCTCCTGAGTAGCTAGGCTAGGACTACAAGCACATACCACTGTGCCCTTTTTCTCTGGCATTCTTGAAATTTTAAAAAATTTCAGAAAATTTCAGGTTTAAATTTTTGGTTATCAGATCTCTTAAAACAGTTCCCTGGTCCCATTTGTGAGACATAGCCTTGCAGACACATAGAATTTCCATCCCGCAGAGGGAAAGTATGAAGACAGCTGCCTTACTAATTGGAGGGTAGATCCTCAGGCAAAGCATGGACGGTCAGTGCATTCTAGCCACAGTGTTTCCCAAAGTGAAGTTGTGGAGGGCAGCGGGCCTAAGAACCACCTGGGCTGAATACTCATTTTAACTTGTTGTGGTGCCAGGAATGTAACCCAGGAATGTTCTTCCACTGAGCTACACTCCCCGTCCCTGGGGTACTCACTTTAAAAAGCATCCCATGTCCCAGTTTTACTTGCCAGTGATTTTTATGTACACGAAAGGCTAAAACCTCTGTTCTAGATGTTTTCAAGTATTATAGTAGAAAGCAGAAGCATCCAACAGTGAAGAAAAGAGAAAGTATTTTAGCTTCTAGTATTTTTCTTCCTTTATGTTTAAGATTGTTTGCATCGGTACCTACTGTTTCTGGTTTGCAGACAATGAAAAGAAAATAGTTTTGTGTATCAGAGCATTACAACTATGGAACTCAGAAGTTAGGTATACTGGCTGCTTCTAATTTTATGAACAGAACAGCAAAAGGATTTACCAGTAAACCTGAAGCTAAAACTTGCTTTAGTGATTATCAATACTTGATAAGTGTTATGTTTTGATATCCATTCTATGGCTAAAATATTTTGTAATTTTAAAAAAATTTTTTGAGACAGGGTCTTGTTTGGTAGCCCAAGCTGGCCGTGGATACCTGGCAATTCTCCTTCCTCAGCTTCCTGAGTGCTGAGATTGCAGGCATGTGCCACCATGCCTGGCTTTATATGGTTCTGGGGAATCAAACTCAGGGCCTTGTGCTTGCTGCAAGCACTTTAACTTCTAGCCCCCAATTTTTTTATTATAAGAAAAACTTTGGGTTTTTCTTGAGACACGATCTAACTGTGTAGTCCAAGCTAGGCCTGAACTCACTTGGGAACGCAGGCTGGCCTGGGATTGATGGCAGTCCTCGTGCCTCAGCCTCCTGAGTGCTGGGATTATAGGTGTGTACCACCATGCCAAGCTTAAAGAAAAACTTAAAGACTTAATTAGAAAACAGTGATAAATATTAGTAACACTGAGGTATGATTTGAGGGGTGAAGTGAGTCAGATGCAGATTAAGTATGTTAAATATTGCATGGTTTCTGTAATTTGGGAAACCTGGAATACAGGCATTCTATAGAACCAAATGGGTGTGATAGGGGGAGTTAGGGAGGATGGGAAGGGTGCAGGAGGGTCAAAAATGGGAAGGGATTGTAAAGTTGATGTGATATATATGTGCACAAAATATTTAAGTTTGTTATAAACATTATGTATCGCATATATATAAATAAAAGTGAGGGGAAAACAACAAAAAAGCTCTTCCTTGACCTTTTCAAAATACTGAATAAAAGAAAATTATTTTCTAATTGAAAAAAATGTAAGGTTGAAAGTAAATGTTTAAAACTGAATATGTTTCTTTAGATTTCATTAAACTAGCATAGTCAGTGCAAGATTAGTTATGTTCTGATTTTTAATTATTTCTTAATTTGAGTTTTCCCTAATATAGACTGTGTATGCTTAAAAGGGTTTTTTAAATTCTTGTCTCCTCTAAATATGGTTGCTTATATAAACTGATTATATATTTTTCTGTAATTCCTTTCTTTGATACAGGCATGTGAGTCAAGCTCATAATGGCCATAGGTGGGAACAATCATTTTTAAGCTGTAAAAGTTATCTCTGGTAACACTAACTTAATCTTGGTTTGTAGGGGAGATCTCTTTGGTGAAGAGTTCAGATTGTTGAAATCATACAGGAAACAGTCCATTTTTAAAATTCTTTCACTTCTGGTTAGTGACCTTAACAGGTCAACGTATATGTAACAAATTGTCCTCTACTTTTTATATAGCATTAAAACTTCCTTTTGGAAAAACAACAGTGATGCATTTGGTGGCCAGAGAGACATTACCCGAGCCGAACTCTCAAGGTAAGCCCATGCATGGTGAAATGTCTCTTAAGCCACAAAGCAGCCATTCAAAAATGGCTGGGCTTTCCTTGGACTTTCTGAAGGAAGGGAAGTTTTTCATAGTTTATGAAAAGAGGTTGTGAAGCAAATAACCAGACATTTTTGGAGCATGCTAAAATTAAAAGAACATTTATTACAGCCTTTTAATTAAAAAAAAATTAAAAAACATTGCTTCTTTTCATCTTTAGTGCCTAGCAATCTTATAAACGAGCTTTTCCTCATTTTGTGTAGGTCAGAGGAATCGTGAAAAGACTGGAGAGAGTAATTGCTGTGTAATCCTGTGACTCTGTCTGCCTAGTGTGCGGTGACAGTCTTTGTCTTTCATGCTGCTGGGACAGAGAAGACCCCAACATAGCTTCAGAAACCTTAGGAACAGTCTGCCTGCAAATCCATGGACCTGAATTATCACATGAACACTGTCATCTTTTTCTCATGAAAGTAAAAAAAATCAAGAACATTTCTCCGCTATGATTTTTTATTTCTTGTGTTTTTTGTTTGTGTTGAAATTTTAATATATATTAGTTTTCGAATGCAGTCAGTCTCCAGAGGAAAAGTTAACAAGTGGTCTTTCATAGCAGAAATGATTTTGCTTCCACAAAAATTTCATCACTAGAGTAACAAATCAAGTTTTCCAAACACAATTTGCACTAGAAAATGATTAACGTTATTTTCCTCATCAGAATTTATACAGTTTATAGTACCTAGAAATACTCATATATACAATACCGTACTGGAAGACACTCAGCAATTAATGAAGTCAATTACTGGGCCAACTTGAGAGGAAAACATGCAAAAGAAACTAAAGTGTTGGGTGAATTCTACCAAAGTCAGCCATGGTGGCAGTACTGGCACAGAATATTAAACTGAGTGTGACTATTTTCACTGCAACAAATGAAAAAACAAAATGTGCCTGTTGTCTAAAGCACTCAGTAGAGGGCTGATGAAACTAATTTATTCCTTTAACCCATGCACTCTTGAGTCCTGCTGTTGCTGAGTGCTTGTTCAGACAGCACAAGGGAGGGTGAGTGTGTGTCTCCTAGCCTTAATGTGGGAGGGTGCCAGGTGCGCACAGGCTTTCATTCTAATACAGAAATAGTAGAAAACTTTATTGACTGATCAATTTTGTGTCTTTGAATATCAGAAAATTGAAATTTTACATAATTACTGTTTATCTATAACCTTGTCCAATGTCTTGCTTACTCATTAAGAGAATTCAGATGAGTTCTTTAAATTAAAAGACTTAGTGCTAATTTTATTTCTTTATATAGTTTGCTTTTTGTATTAGTGCTTGCAGTTGTATGAAAATCAAAAGCTGTTTTTTAAAATCATACATGATTAAAGATACCACTTTTATTTTATACCAATAATTTAATGATTGATATGCTAAAACATTTGCACAGCACTAAAGCATGAGCTAGTTTCATCAAAATCTGTAAAAATATGAAAGATTTTATATTTTTTTTCACTGGGAAGAAATTGTTCCTGGATGAAATTACAAATATTGTAGAATATATTTAATAAAAGACTTATAAAATACTTAACTATAGAACTTACATCATATAGATTGGCGTGTAGTATATAGAACAATAATCCATATAAATAACTTTAGCCTTTTAAACAATGAAGTTGCAGGCTGACAGTTATGTTCTATATTTAATAAGTGTTCATGCCCTTCCAGACATTAAGTGTAAATGGTGTCAAATGGTCAGCTTTCTTGAAATGCAGTCAGGTTATTTTATTCATTGTTAATGCTTTGGTGAAAAGACTTTATATGCAGTAGATCTACAAAAATACTGTTCATACTGATCAGACTTAAATTTGTATAGAGAAGAGTTTTAAAATGAATGTATATAGCACTAAACATTTTCTTTTTGCAACCTGTACTTATAGATTCTTTCTGTAAACTAAATTTAAAAAAAAATTGTAGTGCATTTGGTAGTGATTTTAAAGGCCTTGATAAGTCAATAATTGTTTAAGCACTGTCTCATGTTAAACTTATTTTCTACTTTTATTTCTTATGAATCTTTTAAAATTCAGTTAATTAACATTCTTTTGTTGTTTTGGGAGTGTTCTCAATGTATGTTTGATATTTAACCTGGTTAATTTGTGCTCTGTCGCAACAGTGGATAGAATAATGTAGTCTCTGCTATTACTGAAATGTTATATTCAAGAGATGTTAAATATTTATATGCTTTGTTAATTAGCTCAGATGTGAATTCTGTTAATGTTAACTGAAGAAGAACCTGGTAGTTTCTTAATTTGGTAATTAGCCTTTATTCATGTATTCTTTTGTAAAACTACTACTAATTATTTTTAATACTTAGTTTGATTCTAATTACTATTTCTCCAAAAGTTAGACTAGATACCAGTTATGACTGCATTTTTATGATTATTAGAAATACTTTTTATTGATTTTCGGTATATTTTTCTGTGTGCTCCCAAATTATGTTATTTTCCTCTCTGAAGACTGGAATTTAGTTTGCTAAATGTGATAAATTGGTCATAATAAGAAAAGAATTGTCACTTAAATATCTAATACCACAGTTGTACAGAATGAAAAAGGAAAAATAGTAAAATTACATATTGAAACACCAAAAATTTAGATGCCTTAATAGTACATACACGAAAATACTCAACTATCTCTTAATAACAATTTTTGGACCACATGGTGGTTAAAATATGATCAGATCAAGGCTGCTATTGAAGATTCCTTTGCCAAATATAGTTGTTCATTTCCCCAAAAGTAAGATCTGCAGTGTAAATAAAGCCTGAATCACAGGCCCGCACCCCTGCCCAGTGCTTAATATCTGACTGTCTCTTTAACCTAAAGTGTCCAAGACTTTCAAGTGTTCTGGACAAGGCAAACCTTTTCTTAAAACCTGAGCATGTCTCCCAGATCTAAACTGTTTGCTTTTCTCTTCAAGATCAGTTATTGTCTTATCATGAAAAATATAGTATCTAACGTCAGCATTCACATTAAATGAGGTTTTCTCATAATAAACATCTTTAGTTTATGAAGTCATTTTCACCAATGTTACAGTAATTTCTGTTTGCTGATTGTGGTAAACAATGTTTAATGTGAAAAATTAAAACATTCATCTGTTGTAGAATATTTCTCTTCTTTTAAATGACTATTCATAACTTTGATGTATTTTCCTAATCTTTATCCCTCTGCTCATTTTCCCTTTTTTCTTTGTCCAGTTTTATGGACACTTCAGTAAAATTCAACCATGGTACCAGACTTCACTCTTTTTTTTTTTAACCAAAAGCAAAGAAAATTGACCAACCAGAATTTAATATTCTTTCATATCTTTCTCACAGTGACTGCTGGCAGGTTTCCAGGGGTGACGGCATCCCGTTACTGTTTTGTAATAGAGTCACTGACTAGCTGAACAGTGTTGGGTGGGAGAAGGTCGTGAGACAGGCCTGTTTCCTGTCTTCATGGTTGAAATCAGACTCCATGCTGCTGGCAGCTACTAGGTACCATTTCCCAGCCATGGAGAGGGGAGGTTCTTCTATGTAGGAAGTGGGTCATCAACCAATACCGCTAGCATGCTTTCTCCCAGCAGCCTCACACAAAAAGAGCTACAAGTTTGTGGACAAAATTGAGAAACATGTAATTCTTTGCTATTAAAGCTTCTTATCTTTGACAGTGATGTCAAATCTTTGGCCTTTACACTTATTTTAAATATGTTGCCTCTTTTCAGAATGACAGTTTTTTGAGACACAGATTAGTCATAGGAAGTCCACATTTGGGAGTTGGGACTTATCAGTCTCTTTCATGTTTCAACCTATAAAAAGAGTCAGGTAAACAGTTTCCTCTACATGCGCTCTGGAAGTGAGTGGCCTTTTTAGATGTCTTAGGCAGAGAGTCTAGCTGGTTTTAGATGTAGTTATTACAGCTGGATGCGGTAGCACACCAGTAATCCCAGCACTCTGGGAAGCAGAAGCAGGAGGGTCAAAAGTTGGAGCCCAGTCTGAGCAACTTAGTGAGACCCCCTTTCTCAAAATAAAAAGGGCTAGGGTAGCTCAGTGCAGAGGCCCTAGGTTTCATCTTCCTCAGTACTGGAAAAGAAAAACTGAATGCAGTTAGTGCACATCCAAACGCTGCACAGTGTCTGACTTTTATTTTTAACAACCACTTTTGAAACGTATTTGACGCGGGGAAGTCTCCTACCCATTGGGGAAAAACTGCTGTCATAACAGAAGGAGATCAGAGAATTCAGAGGAGAGCAGACTTCTAACCTCAAGCTTTTTTTCAAACTGTACAGATATTACATACAGGAAGGCAATTTGGGGCTTGTCAGTTCTTAGGAGTTGGCCAGATAGGACAGTAGTGTTTACTTTGCATTCTAGAGCCTGGCTCCCCTCTCATTCCCCATATCAAACAGGTTTTCGTGAGGACATCATTTGACTGAGTTCACTAATTTGCTCATCTTTCTCAGTGTTTCTCAAGCATTTTTTTCACTTGCTAATTTTCTCCAATTTGACTCATTCTATTCTCAGATTTCTATACCATAATAACTGGGCTTCAGCATCAGGCTTGCCTTTGAGCTGAGTGACTTTGAACAAATTATTTAATATTTAAGCTTCAGGGTTGTTTTTCATTTATGACACTAATATAACATTTTGTAGGTTGGATGTAAGAATTTCTTTTTAAATATATCTTTACCACTTTGCTGAAGAACTTAGAAGACAGTCTTGTCAGAGGGTTTATGTTGAAAATAAAGTGCTGGTGTCAGTATGTCCTCTAATCGTGGTGGAAGTAGCTTACGGGAAGGTCAGAGAAAATAATGTGGATGACTGTGTTCACAGACATTCAGAAGGAAGACAGGGATGAAAATCTCGGTGAGCCCTACAGTTTTAATCAATGAGACATGATCTCTGATGCTTACATGCCTCAGGTATGTAGACAGCTGGATGTGTTGACCTAGAAACCTAGACCTGAGCATCAGAATTTCTAGTGGAATTGCATGTCTTTATTGTTCGAAAGAAGTACATCTCATCAAAGTGAGAAACATTGATGAACATAACAATAGGACTTCATAGACCTGGGAGGGGAAGTAAGGAGTGCCTGGCAATGATGGTGAAAAGTCAAAAGAGAATATGTGTGATTAAGCTGTATTTTTTTTTAGATTTTCATTTGACTGTGTCAGGAAACACAGAGGCAAGATTCTGTAGTTGGTGCAGTGGTTTGATGACACAGGACCTAGCTTGTGCCTTGCTTTCTCAGAGTATGAGTAATTCTTGACCTGTTGCTAATGACACCCCATCATGGTAACAGAGACAACAAAATTGTTTCTACCTGAGTTCATTTTGGCCCAGAGGGAAGGAAGAATTCTTGTGCATTTTTGTAATGATGAATGTAACGCAGATCTTGGTGAGTGCTTCTCCCTCGTCCCTTTTCTCTCTTGTTGGCTGAGCCTTGACGTTTCTGAAGATGAAGGAAGTGCTAATCCTCCCTCACAAGTTCTGGGGATTGTGGCCTAATCCCAGATGAACCTTTGGTGTGATTGGTTTAGCGCAGGGCAGAGATCCCATGATAACATATGGGATGGGCCAAACTTATTTTTTCAGAGAAAAAAGATCCAACCTCTAAAGACATGCTGCTGGTTTTGGCCATTTTTCTCTTGACAGGTGATTTCACACATTTCCTAGAGTTTTTTCTGCTTCCTCTAAAGTATCCCTAATGAAATACCAAGGGATTGCTAGGCATCAGGCTATACTATGAACTTAACTCGTAAGAACATCAAGAATTAGGAAGACTGTCCTGTGTTCACATCTTTCAAAGTAAATTTGACTACATACTCATAAGTTACCCTGATACGAAGAAAACAACGAGACATGTACAAAGACCACTGGGCTTTATATCAGCACCCTCGCCTCCTAATTATGTAAAGCATGAGCAAAAAATGGGAGTTTGGAGATATGCATATGTTTCAAAGTTAAAGATACCAAGTGTCAAACACCAAGAATGTTGAGAAGGCTTGAGATGAGCAGGACGTAGAGAACAGCACACAGCGTGTGTTTACTTGGTTCAAAACAAGAAGTACATTGCAGATGTCATTTGTTCCCAAATCTGTGCCAGAATCACCTAGAAAGTTTAAAATGTTGACTTTTTAATATTTGAACTTCACATCAGAATTTAGTGAATGAAAACAAAGCCACTGAGGTAACAGTACAAGGAAGGACAAGTGTCTTTCTCATTGCTGAAACAAAATACCCAACAGCCACAAGTGAAAGGTTTACTTAGTTCGCAGTTTCAGGAGGTCTCTCACATTCCAATCAGGGCAGCCAGTAAGGTGGCAGCATGTGGCAGAGGCTGGAGAGCTGCTCACCCCTCTGCAGACAGAAGCCGAGTGAGGCGGGGGCCAAAGCCTTTGTCCGTGCAGGCAGGCCGGACCAGAGCCTTCCCAGAACAGAGCTGCAACAGTGTTTGTTCTTTTTTCCACCCTTTAGTTAAAGCTGCAAATTGGGCGCCCACACCCAGGGTGGGTGACCCTCCCTCATTTCCTGGCCCAGGGGTTAACAACACACACCTAAGAACTCTGCCCTGGGAACCCCTGAGTCTCAACAAAAACACAGTGTTTCCGAGTCAAACCCCAAGCATCTGCCTCTTAACCCACTACATCCAAGTACACGAGGCTTTTGGTGAACGTTCCAAATCCATACCATAGCAACAAGATAAGAAAATAGGAATGGTTAAACTGGACCAGGAAACACAGTGAGACGAAGAGAGGAAGCTGCTGTCTAGCTACACTGAGTTCAGGTCGCCAGCCACCGGGGCGCTCTAGCTCACAATTCTGAAGGAACCCTTGTACTCTGAGGAGCTTGGTCCTTCTGTCTACCTGTCCCAGGCCCCTGTCCCTCACACCTCCTCATCACCATCTGCGTGAGACCACAGGGAACCCCAGGCCCCCAGGTCACCCTCTCTGGAATCTCACAGGGTCCAGGGGGTCAACTTTCCTGGCCCCACTTCCTACCACGCCCTCTCTCATTTCAGAAACTGTTCCTGTGACTATGCAACTTGGGATCTACCAGAAGCCTGCCACAAAGCCTTGCTCTTTCTTGGAGGGTCCCTTCACTTTCTTGCTCTGACCTCCAACTGGCTGGCACTACCCGCCACCCCCTGCAGTGCTAGAAGTAGTATGTTTTTAGAAATATTCATGGAATGCCTACTCAATGACAAGTGCTGTTTATTGGCTATGACTGTCAATGGGCCCATTTTACAGATAAGGACAGTCCCAGAGAAGTGGCAATTATTTATTTTTTAATTTTTGGAAGATTGATTTTCCCAAAGACTATTCTTTAAAATAAGCTTTAAGCTTAAAGCATATTATACATAGAATTCATTTAATTTTCATCCTCACATAATCATAAGCAAGTCCCAGAATGTTAAATCTTCTTTAAAACACATTTGTTTATAGCTTTATAGTACTCCATTTTACAAGCATATCTTCCCTATTTATTCATTTATATTCAATTTAAAGCCACAACATTCCTACCAGAAAGGCTAAGATTAAATGAACTGACAATACTAAGTGTTACAAAGATGGGGAACAACTGAAAAATACTCCTATAAGGAACATAAATTAGAACAACCCTTTTATGATAAGACATGTGTGGTATCCACCAAAGCTAAGAACAGGTCTACCCTCTGATCCAGTGATGGTACGCTTGGGTAAATAACCAACAGGGCCACATCAGTCCATAAGGAATGTGCACAGGAAGCTTCATAGCCACTTCATTTGTAACCTAAAGCAGCACGACATCTGTCAACAATAAACTGGATTTTTAAATTGTGGGATAGTTGTACAGTGGAATATAGCAAAGTAAAACAACACACTCGTGACACAAGCAGCAGGTCAACAGCGGTCAACAACACACACCTGAAAGGAGCACATATTCTATGCGTTCATTCAAATAAATTTTGTGAAATTAGTTTCTGATGATATACATCGGAATAATGGCTACTTTGGAGGAGGTGATGTATACCATTACCTAGGACAGAGAGCAAGGGACTTCCAGGGGTGCTGAAAAATGTACCATGTCTTGAACTGTTACATGGGATTATTAAAATGAGGGACTAAAAAAATGAATTTTACTTGTTTAATATCCTTCTAGAAAAGTGAAGTCTTTGATATTTATATACTTTATCATATATAATTTCTGGGTGGAAGTTAGACCTCAATAAAAACCAAAGAAAAAATGAATAAGGCACTAGGAATATGTTAGTAGTTTGAACTGCCTCTGAGATTGTTGTATTTCAGCCATTTGTCTAATTTTGACAGTTTAGGCTATTCCAAATACTTCTACACATAAAACAATAGAAAACATTGCTGAGGAAGATGTCAAATATTTGACTCTGAAAAATGCAAATTTAAAAAATTGATTCCACTCTATTTGAAAAATTACAAACCTATAGAAAAGTTGCAAAAATGGCCCAATGACAGGTGATGTATCCCTCAACTATCTATTTGCTGTTTGTATATCATAGAGGGAGAATTTAAGGGGAAGAGTAGAATTCACCTCCCACCCCTTTTAGCACTGGAGATCAAGCCCAGATCTTGGCGCTATTCTGCAGCCTTTCTTTATTTCTGATTTTGAGACAGGGTCTCACTAAATCACTAAGTTGCCCAGGCTGGGTTAGAGCTTGCGATCCTCCTGCCTTAGCCTCCCAGAGTGCTAGGATTGCAAGCCTTTGTTTCTGGATCCTGGAAGAGCTGAATCTTTTGAAAACACAAGTCTCGTGACACTTTAGCCCTCAATACCACAGCATATACTTGTTTTCCAAGAATAAAAACATTCCTTCCACTTCACATTCACTAGTTAACACTGATTCACAGCATATTATCTCATATACAGTCAGTGCTGAATTTTTCTCAGTCACCTGGTCATAACGGTTTCTTTTTTCACTCAGTGTAGAATCCAATCTCATGGAACATGTTTTGTCACACTCCTTTGGTCTCTAGAAAGTTTGGCTATTCTGTGTTGATGTGTCGCTGTCTTTCAAGACGTCAGCCTTTTCGGAGCATCCACCTGGCTCTGGAGCAGATCTCGCGAAGCTCTGTGAGTGGCTCCGGCATGTCCGTGCCCCATGAGCCTTCTTGCTTCCTGGGACGGTCCTCCCTCCTTGGCTTGGAACTGCACATCCTCAGTCAAGATCATCCTTTATCTCTCTGTGGGTTGCCTGCTGGCCCCGGCCTCCCTTTCATTTCCCACGCTAGCTCTTTGTTCACTGCAATTCACACTGGTGCATGCTACCTCATTTTAAATTCCTGATGATTTCAAAATCGACGTGGACAGTCCTTCCATCACTCTGCTGTTTTCTCTGACGCTTGAGCAGTTCATTTCCATTTTCACACTCTAGATCATTTTGTTGTTAGTAAGACCACATTCTGGGAGGGTGAGGCAGGTATATTGAGTTTGAGTCCTGCCTAGATAGCTTAGCATCTTATTGACACCTATTCTCAAAAAAATAATAGTGCTGGCCATGTAAATCAGTGAGAAGGCCCTGGATTCAATGCCCTGTACCAAAAACCAAAACAACCAACCAAACAAGTAACATAGCCTCAGCTTCAAGCCTCCCCACTCTCCGGCAAGAATCCGTAGACACATTGCTGTGACTGGGATAAGTGTCTGTATGAGGCCCACGTGTCTGAGTTTCTTTCTCTCAATGTGACAGAATACCCAACATCCACAATTTAAAAGAGGAAAAATTTAATTCAGCTGCAGAAGGTCTCATATATCCCATTCATAGGCAGCCAGCCGTGGTGGAAACATGGCAAAGGCTGGAGAGCTGCTCACCCCACTGCAGACAGAAAGCCAAGTGGAAAAGGATTAAGTTGATGTTGAAGAGTCAGGAGAGGTCAGGGCCTTCCTAGGAGAAAGCTGTAACAATGTTTCCTCTTCTTTCATTTACTTAGTTCAAGCTGCCAGTTGGGCCCCCCAAACCCAGGTGGGTGCCCCTCCCTGACTGCCTGGCCCCCAAGTCAAGAACACACACTTGAAACCTCTGCTCTGGACATCTCCTAATCTCAACAAGTTGACATGATCAGTCCCCATCAAATCCCAAACATCTGCCCCTTCCAGCCAGGCCTCACCTCCCAACAGCACACAGTTCCACTGTTACCCCACTACTTCAAAGACATGAGGCTTTTGGGGGACTCTGAAGATCCGAATCACAGCAGAATGTGTTGAAGACTTGGCTCACAGCTCGTGGGACTCTTGGGAGGTAGCAGGAGGGTGTTGGGTCATTGGGTCGTTGGGATATAGGGATGCCAAACCCTTGTTGGGTCGTTGGGATATAGGGATGCCAAACCCTTGTCTCTCCTTTGGCTCTCTGGTTGCCACGAAGTAAGTAGATCCCTCTTCCACATGCTCCTACCATGATGCTGCACCTCACCACAGTTCCACAGGTAACAGGCCAATTGACCATGGACTGAAACATCCAAAACTGTGAGTCAAAACCAAACTTTGATTGTTTTTCAAGTTGATGATCTCAGATATTTTGTGACAGCAATATGAAGCTGTTTTTTCCTCTCTTGATAGATGCTTCTACCTGCAACCAGTTTTTCAAATTGTGATTAATTGCTGTTCCCTCCGCCTACTCAGGGACCTCATACTGTCCTCTATCGCATGTGTCATCGACTTTTTCCTTTTTACTTGGGTCACTTCCTTCAGCACATACACATGCCATATCTTTAATTAATCAATCAGTTAAAATAACTCTTCACTGAAATTACTAGTTGCCACCTACTTCTTGTAAATAAATTTTATTGAGATAAATTTACATTCAACAAAGTGCACCAAGCTATGCTTGTTGGGTAAACACTTATGCCTTTATAACCACTCCCAAAATCAAATTGTTACTTATATTTTCCATTGTATCTGTTCTGGTTGCTAGTTTCTTTTACAAAATGTGTCCATTTCATCCAAGTGTCAAGCTTATTGGTATAAAATGATTAGTAATATTTAACTGCTGTCCTTTTAATGGTCATAGGTGTAGATAATCTTTCTCTCTTTCTCTCTCTTTCTCTTCTTCCTCCCCTTGACACGTAAGTTAGAGGCTTATTGATTTTATTGCTCTTGAAGTCCCAGCATTTTGTCATTTTTGTTCAATTGTTTTCATTTTTATTTAATTTATTATTATTTCATTATTATTGTGGTACTAGCGATTGAACCCAGGGCCTTCCCCAGTCCATTTTTAAGTTTTTAAGAATTTTACTGTGTTACTTGGTTGCCCAGGATGGTCTCAAACTTGCATTGTCCTGCCTCAGCCTCCTAATGTGCTGAGATTATAGGCTGGTGCCACTAGATTAGTTACCTCTTCTGTTTTATTTCTCTACACTGATTTTTGTTATTTCTTTCTTTCTATATAAGATTTTCATGTAGCATATCCAAGGTTCTGCGTTTGATCTCTAGCACAACAAGTGAAATGATTGACATGAGGTATTTCTTTCAGTATCTGAAGGTGGAAACTTAAATTGATGTTTTTCATTCCCATTTAGGTACTTAAAGTATAAATTTTCCTTTAAGTACTGAGTAAGCTGCATCCCATAAATGTTGCCATGTTGTATTCTCACTTTCATTCAGTAAAAAGAAATTCTAATTTTCCTTGTAGTTTCTATCCACAGGTTATTTATCAACATGTGTTTTATTTCTAAATAGGATTATTTCAAGTATTTTTTCATTTTTGATTTCCAGTTTAATTCCACTGAGTCTGAAAACGTTGTGCTTAATAGCACTTCTTTCAAACGTATTGAATGTCGCTTCATGGCCTAGCACAGGATACATCTTTGTGAGAATTGCACGTCAGCCAAAATAATAGGCACCTGAGTATAATGTGCTTCAAGTAGAATGTGTCTGTGAGTAGAATATGCATTGAGTAGAATGTACATCGAGTAGAATGATGTGCATGGAGTAGCATGTGCCCTTGAATAGACTGTCCCCTTAAGCAGAATGTGCATTGAGTTAGAATGTGCATTGACTAGAATGGGCATTGTATAGAATGCACATTCTCCTATTGATGTATATAGTGCTTTATAAATATAAATTATGCCAAATTTGTTGGCAGACTTGTTAGGGTTTCCCTTATCTCTCTGAATAGTCTACCTATCAATATTAGAGAACTACTAAAGTCTTCAACTATGTATTTGCATTTATTTAACTCTTGTCTTTGGTGCTTTTTGCTTCCTGCATTTGAAGCTATGTGATTAAGTATATGTACAGTCATATTTGATATATCTATTTGATCTTTCTATGTTAACAAAACACTTTCTTCATTTCTGGTAGTAAGTGCCCTGGGTTCTATTTTTTTTTCCTGATGTTAATATCCCTCCTCTAAGTTTCTAATGACTAGGGCTTGTATAATGTTATCTTTTCTCTATCTTCTATTTTTAACCTGTTTATGTCTTTCTTCTTAAAGGTGTGTTTTTGCATAATACACATAGTATGTTCTCATTTTTAAAAGGAAGATCTAGTCAATCTCTGCCTTTTAAATGGAGTACTCATGTCATTTACATTTAAGTAACTATGGTCATATTTGTCCAAAGTCTTAGCTTTATATTTCAAAAAAGCACAGCCACAAAATGAAAAGTTGTTTGTCTCATCTGTTCTGTTTCTTTTTTTCTTCTGTTACTGACTTTTTCTACAAGTACTTTTAATTTTGTCTCTATTATTGGCTTTATAGCTATATTATTTCATTTCTTTTGGTGCGTACTTCATAGTTTACAAGTTGTATCTTCAAGTTACCACAGCTTACCTCAAGTAATATTGTACTACAACTGATTGATCCTTTTTTCTGGTATCAGTTGATTTGTTCATCAAATGCTTAGTAAGATTTATTCTGTGCCTGGTCCTAAGCTAGCATTAAACTTTAATGATGAACAAGACACCCTTGATTTTTAGGAATATCCTTCTTTGAATTAATTTATAAAAAATTTTATAATGCTATGTTGGTGTCTTAGTTACTTTCTCTTTGCTGTGACAAAATGTTTAACCTACAGAATGTAAGGGAGGAAATATTCATTTGGCTCACAGTTTCTGAAGGTCCAATCATGGGCAGCTGGCAATAGTGGAGGTACACAGCAGAGGCTGGACAGCTGCTCACCCCATTGCAGATGGAAGCCAAGTGAAACAGGAGCAAGCCCTGTTCCCAGGAAGAAGAAAGACCAGGAAGAAGATGTATGTTTCTTCTTCCTTCCTTTAATTACTTCAAGCTGCCAGTTGCCCACCACTTCCAGAGTGAGTGCCCCTGCATCACTTCCTGGCCTACAAGTCAACAACGCACAGCTGGAAGCTCTGCCCTGGGGGCCTCCAGTCACAACAAATTGACTCGACCTTTCCAGGTCAAAGCCCAAGCACCTTTGCCTCCCGGCAAAGCCCTACTTCCCAATAACACACAGTTCAAAATACGTGAGGCTTCTGGGGGACACTCAAGATCCAAACTATGGCAGTTGGTTTCAAAATTGTTTAGTAACAAATGACATCAGTCAGAAAGCTCCTAGAATATATAATCTGACCAGAGGAGAGAGCAGTATATTAAGACCAATTTTAACACTAATATATCCCAAAAGTGTTGGGGAATTTCAGGATTCATTGACAAGAAAATCAATTTCAGCATGTGAAAAGTAATACTGAGCTCCAATTTCATCAGCCCACGTGGGATATGCCATTCGGTTCTAGGTCGCACATTTCAAGGTTTATGCACAAACCTGAATGTGCTCAAAGATGAGCAGGATAGAGAAGGATGCAGAAATGATTCATGATGGGGGACATCAAAGGAAGTGAAACGCTTAACCACCACGAAGGAAGAAACCGATAGCTGTCTTCACATATGTGGTATATTGTCATGAAGAAAAGGCTTTGTGCCTGTTGTGAGTTGTTGCAGTGTTTTGAGAACTAACGAGCAGAATGTGCAAGTGAGAAGATCATGATTCAGTTTAGTTCAGGACTATACAAAATTGGAAGGAATTATTTTTGAATAGCATGTTTCCATCACAGAAAGTGTTAAGGCAGAAGCTGTCAGAAAGCACAAATGCTTTGCCCCATGGGGAGGTTGTGAAGGAGAATGTTGGGGTTGTGCTGAGTGGAAGGATTATACCATTAACATCTAAAGCCTTTTCAGATCTAATTTTATCCTTCCCTAATTTCTGTGTTCCCTTCTGCCCTTTTCCCTGTGTTAGTGCTATTTTCCTGCCTGTACATAACCTATTTTCATTTTTAGGCTGCCCACCCACACCATCTTCCCTGTAGCATGTCCTGCCCTGCTAATCCCAGATGGTCTCAGCACTGCCACATAACTACAGACTCTCTTACACCCTCAGTGTCTCTGAAGAACCGCTCTTGTGTTTTAACATAAATGGGATCACCCTTTAGCACATTTGTCTTAAGAAAGAAAAGAAAGAAAGAAAGAAGAGAAAGAAGAGAGAGAAAGAGGAAAAAAGGAAGGAGGGAAGGAAGGAAGGAAGGAAGGAAGGAAGGAAGGAAGGAAGGAAGGGAGGGAGGGAACAATAACACTCCATAGTTCTGGGGCTATTTTCCTTTTCTCACTGTGTGATCTCTAACAACTCCTTTACACCATATTCAAAACAGATAATGCCAACTACAATTCCTTTAAAAACATTTTAAAGACACAAAAAGCCTGCGTGTGAAAAAGCCCTAACGTTACAATAACCCACACATATACACACATACACACATATATGGACAAGAAAGTGATGAGTTGCTATGGCAACAACAACATGAAATCAAAGGGTCAAGGGACTTGTGTGAGTTTCCTGTTGCTACTGCAACAAATCACCAACGTTGTGGCTTAAAACAATGCCAATGTATTATCTTTGAGTACTGTAGCTCAGAGGTCTGTGGTCAGAAATCTCATCAGGCTAAAAAAAAAAAAAAAAGTGAGAGCAGAAATGCAGTTCTTTTGGTGGCTCAAAAGGAGTATTTATTTTCTGGCCTTCTCCACTACTCTGGTTTGGATCTTGAATATCTCCCAAAACCTCACGTATTTGGAACTGTGTTGTTGGCAAGTTGGGCACAGTTGACTAAAATCACATCTAAAATTAGGAAACAAGTTGGGCCTGGCTGGAAGAGGCATATGTTTAGGGCTTAACCTGAAAGGATTGTGTCAATTTGTTAAGACTGAGGGTTGCCCAGAGCAAGAGCTTTCAGCCTAGTGTTACTGACTTGTGGGCCAGGAAGTGAGAAAGAAGCCCTCACCCTGCGTTGGGGGCCCAACTTGCAGCTTGACCTAAATGAAGGAAGAAGAAACGTTGTTGCACCTTCTTCTTGGAAAGCTGTGGCTTTGCCTGAGTTTCCAGATGCAGACTCACTTGGTTTCCGTCTGCAATGCCAGGAGCAGCTTTCCACCCCTGCCCGCAGCCAAAGAACCGACTGTAAGAGACCTTCTAAATCCACCTTCTTCTAGCAGCTGCTCACACTCCTTGGCCCTCAGTTCCTTCCTCCCTCCTCCAGCCATGGCAAGTTGAGTCCTCTCCTAGCCTCACTCTGATCTCTCTCTCTCTCCCTCTCTCTCTCTCTCTCTCTCTCTCTTTATCTTAAAAGGCACGCATTATTACATTGAGCCCACAGGACCATTTCCGAATTTTAAGGTCAGCTGATTAGCGACTTTAGTTCCACCTGCAACTTGAATTCATCTTCTCCATGTAATGTTACCCATTCATGGGCTCCAGGCATTAGAACGAGTGCATTTCTGCAGGGCCATTACTTTGCCTACCTCAGGACTGAACTCTGTATTTTTGACTTTAATTAAAATTGAAAGATTCTATATGTTCTCACGGTACCTTAGAAGATAGCAAGATATCAAATCAGAAGCACGCCTACCTTGACACCAGGCTTCACCGTCCATTGGCTGGATAAACTCAAGTAAACTATGGAGACTCACCTCAGTAAAAGAAGGAAGATGGTATCTGTTTACCAGGTGCTGGAGATGAGGGATAGGACATTCCCAGAATGTGCAACACTTCCACATATTCGATGAATGTTTACCCCCTCCAGCAGCTTTTTGAGTTCCGGCCATCTCCGCACACATACACAAACACACACGCACACATGCACACACGCACACACTTGGCTCTCAGTATAGATCAAGATTTCTCTCAACTGATTTTCCCTACATTGTTTAAACCCCATTTTAGTCACACACTCTTTGTAGAGCCCCAAAATATGTCTTATATACCTCAGTTTCAACATTTTTTTGGTTCTTAGACTAGTAGGTTGTTGTCATTATTGGAAGATACCAGCAATAATTCACTTGTAAGGAAGGGGAAAGGTTGATTTTGGTTCACAGTTCTGAAGGTTCTGAAGCGGCCCCACTGTTTTGGGTACCAGTGGAGTAGCCCATCATGGCAGGAGGTGTGGCTGAGAAAGCCCACTTACATTATGAGCCAGGGAGCAAAGAGAGAGATTGGATGGACCAAGGTCTCAAAGTCCCCTTCATGGACATTTCCCCAGTGACTAGGATTCTCAGCCCTCCCCCAGGACACATCTCCCTAGCGCCACTCTGGGTGCAAAGACTTTGACTCAGTGAGGCACACTTATCTGACCTGTTGCAACTTATAATACATTTGCTTGTTCAAATCACAGTTTACCTCATCCTCTCCCCTTCCTTTTTCAAATAAAACATTTTTGACATTAAAACTCCTAGAATAAAAGATGAAACTTTAAACTTCTCCTGCCCACTGTTTCCGCTTTCTTTAAGTACAGAATAGAAATACCAGTAACTCCAGTTGGAAGCTCCAGTTTTATACACCAAATTGTCCTTCTCTAATAAACAAATAAACTAATTGTTCTGCTTAAGAGGGGTGTTGAGGAGCAGCCGGGGTCAACTACAGAGACGCGTCTGCAAATAAAATGTGTGTGAATGCATCTCCCCATAGAAAGCCAGGCTCCTTGCACTCTCCGCTTTGCTTTATCTGAACCTTCTTCTAATTTTGCTTAATTCAAGTTTAGAATACGGTGTTCTCAAAATAAAAATTTAGAGCACTAAATGTAGCTTGGAGCACTTGTTTCCTAATTTTAGATGTGTCTTTTAGTCAACCGTGCTCATCAGCACCCAGCACTAAGTCTGATACTGCCTTGTGCAGGAAGCCACGGCATAGACTGCAATGAGTGTGCACTGAGGATCCGTGTTCCTGAGAGCAATGCTATCTGCCTCCTACAGGAATGGGATGGTTTTTCTCTTAATGTTACTGTCTTAGTTATTTTTTTCATTGCTGTGACTCAATACCTGACATCCACAACTTAGGGAGGAAAGATTTATTGTAGCTTACATACGGTATCAGAAGGTCTCAGTCCATTAATGGGTGGGCAGCTGGAAAATGGTGGAATCACATGGTGGGCGTCACAACTAGAGCTGGAACCAGAGTTCCTGGGGCAGAGATCCTTACAGCATGGTGGAAGAGAAAAAGACTGGGAAGAAAAGCAGAGTCAGCATGCACCCTTCCAGGTCAAGCCCTAAGCATCCACCCGCTTCCAACCAGGCCACACCTCCCAACCCTACACAGTATTCATAGGAACATGAGGCTTTTGGGGGACACTTCAGATCCAAGCCACAACATTTCACCCTGGCCCCCAAAAGAGTCATGGCCACCTCCTTAAGCAAAATGTAATTAAACCTTTTCCAAGAGTTGCTCAAGCCTCAATAGTTCAGCACTGCTAGAAAATCTAAGTCTAAGGTCTCCTCTGAGCTGCAAGGCAAACTTTCAGCTCTGAGCTCCTGTTAAAACCAAACAGTTAAGCACTTCTAACATAAAATGACACAGGGTAAACATTTCCATTCCAAAAAGGAGGAATAGGAGGATAAAAGACAATAGGACCAAAACAATTCCTAAACCCAGCAGAGCAAGGGTTAAATTCTGTAGTCCCAGGTAGAGCAGGTAGCAAGATATGTATTCCTAAGGGCTTGGGTGGCCTTGTCCCTACAGCATCACAGCAGCCTGCAATTTCCACCTTCTCTGTCTACTCACTGTTGACAGCTTCCCTCAGCCCATGATCCATGTTCCTGGCTTCTCTAAATTCCTGGATTCTCCACAGCACCTTAGTCTTGTCCTTTACAACTTCACACATTGCCCTCGATGGGGCTCACCACCTGGCCTCCAAGGCCTTCCTCTAAAATCTGAGTGGAAGTTTCTGTGACACTCTGCAAGCCTGTAAAGCCAGGACCACATGAACATTGCCAAGCTCTGCCACTGGCTTGAGCAGTAGCCTGGCCTCCTTGGACAAATGCTGTAGAAGTCTCCAAGTTCTTTGATGGTTGAACTCCAGGCTGCTGAACTCTAAAAGACATTTTTTTTCTTTTGACCCTGTGGTACATTTCTCAGAGCAAAGTCTTTTGCCTCGCCACTCTTGAGCTGGTGAAGGAAGAGGTCTTGTTGGCTTTGGAAATGCCTTCTATGCATCTTTCTTATCCTGATAGCACTTCCTTTTAATGTTAATTCCCTTAACCTCCCTGTGCTCTTTGGCCCCGCCACTGCAAGCCATTTTGGCCTGGCACTGAAAACCTTTTATGTGATTTTTCTCTGCCATTTCATCTTGTTTATTTTTTTATTTTTTATTTTTTTCCCGTAGAGATGGCTAAAAGCCACAAATAGCAGCCATGTGACAGTGTGAATGTCAGTCTGCCTTGAGATTTCCTCCACCAGAGTAAATAGACCACTGCCCTTAATCTCAGTTTCAGGCAAACTCTCTGGACAAAGGCAAAATGCCAACAAACGTTATGCCGTAGCATAGCACATGTGGTTTTTAGGCCACTTGCTCATACAGTCCTCCTTCCCATCTGAAACTTCTTGAGCCTGGCCTCTCCAATCCACACTTTTATCAGCATTCTGGTCTTCTGAGCTCTGACCAGAATCTCCTCTCAAGCTTGGCTCAGAGCATTCCAAGGCTTCTTCAGCTGGCATCCTCAAACCTTCCCAAGTTCCTTCCAGAAACCAGTTCAAAAGGCTTCCGAACAACATGGTCCGGTAAATCACAGCAGTGACCCCACTTCTGGTACTGATTTTTCTCTTAGTTACTTTTTCATCTCTATGACTCAATACCCAACATCCATGACTTAGGGAGAAAAGACTTATTGTAGCTTACCGTTTCAGAAGGTCTCTGTCGATTCATGGGTGGGCAGCTAGAAAATGGCAGAATCCCATGGTAGGGCTGCAGCTAGAGCTATACTGGAGTTTCTGGGGCAGAGATCCTTACAGCATGGTGGAAGAGGACTGAGAGGAAGGATGAAACCAGTATACACCCCTCCAGGTCAAGTTACTTCCTCATTCCACCTTCCTGTTAGGTCCAAAAATCTTACATGCCCATCACTTTGTGATGGGACATTTTATGTGTCAAACTGATGAAGCAACAGGGATCCCAGATATTTGATCAAATGTTATTCTGGGTTTCTGCATTAAAGGTGGTTTTGGAGGAGATTAACAGCAAAATCAGAAAGTTGAGTGAAATAGATGACCCTCTCTCATGTGGGTGGACCTCTTCCAATCCATTAAGGCCCCAGATAGAAAAGAAGGTTGACCCTTTCCCCGGGGTCTCTAAGAAAGAAACTGCCTTCCTGGTGGTCTTCAAACTGGGACGTGGGCTTTTACCTATCTTTGGAGTCACGCTCCAACACTGGCTCTTCCTGGCTGGAGCTGGGACTAAAACCACCACACCAGCCCTCCTGTGCCTGCAGCCTGCTGGCTGCGACCTTGTCATTTACCAGCCTCCATGACTGTGTGAGCCAATGACTTATAATATCTCTCTCTCTCTCATACATGTTCTATTGGCTCTACTCTCCAGGGGATGTTGACTAATATACCACAAATGAGAACTGCAGAAATATTAGACCCTTGGCAACATGCAGGAGGCTCCCCTAACATAATAGTTCCCAAGGACACATCTTCAATGACCTTACCTTATGTCACTTCACTATTCTTTGTGTGTGTGTGTGTGTGTGTGTGTGTGTGTGTGGTGCTAGAGATTGAACTCAAGGAATTATGCATACTAGGCAATAAGTTCTCTACCACCAAGCCAATCCCTAGCCCAATATAATTTTATGTATATAAACTCCCACGGAGGCACAAAACAGGAATCAGCTTAGGGAGGGGCAGAGGGCAACACAAGCAAAGCAAACAGAGGTCCAAGTAAGAGAAGGTGATCTGGCCAGGAAAGTGTGAACAGTCAGAATGGCTAAAACATGAAATTCTTACTTTAGAGGGGTAGACTTAACCAAATCGAGGCAGAAAAATTGATTGGGCAGGGAACATGACGAGTGAAACCTTGGAAGCCCTGCCAGTGACTTTGAAGTCTGAGCCTTCTCCAAAGACCACTGCTCACGTCAGTATTGTCTGTATTCACGTGGCCTGCAATGAACTGTGCTATGCCTCGGCACACTTCCCTCCCGTCTCTCTACTGTAATAAATTATAAATTGCTTTATTGTCCTTATAAAATGCTTATTATAAAGAATTCAGACAGTCCTAAACATAGAGAGATAAAAATGTCTCACATTACCCCACGCAGGTCACTCATAAATAAGAACAACTGAATATTTTCTATTCATACTGATAGCTGAAATTGTTAACAAGCAAGATCTCTTTCATAAACTTGGACTCATATAATAGCAGATGTTTTTGATTTTTCAGGCATTTAATTTTGGTTGAATGTAGAAAAGAACCAAAGTGGAGCTGAAGAATCACTGTCACATGAAAGTTTCTTCACTACAAGAAGCTTGTTTTCTAAAGTTCCTCAAGGACTAAGAAGCAAGTAATTTTGAAAAGGAGAAGGACAGGGCGGTGAGGAAAGATAAGCCCGGGTTACTGCTTGTTTTGTAGCAGTTACCTTATCCGTTTTAGACAACACTGATCAATTTCCTGATCTCAAAGAAAAAAAAACGTTGTTATTTTGTCTTTCTATTTCCTTCATTTTTGCAGCTCATATGGTTATTTTAAGATTTCTAGGTTTCAAACACTTTCACAAGCTCTATAATTATGTGTTCTTGTAACATTTTATTTTCACTCTATTTGGGTGGATTTCCTGTTCACTTGCCAGTCTTTTATCAGGCTCTCCCTACCTCTGATAGTTCTTGTTTTAAAATCATGATTCATCTTGGTAAGGTTTTATTGGACAATACTATTTCAAGAAGACTATGGTCTGGGATGCATTTGGGTGGTAGAGCTTTTGTGTAGCAGGCACAATGCCCCGGGTTCAATTACTCAGGACTGCGGGACAAAACAAAACAAAAGTTTGCCTGTTGCTTTGATATTTGAAAAATGTCTTGACAGCATGTGATGATAGTCTTAGGTCATACTTTCCTGTAGGGCTTTGTAGACATTACAATGTTGTTATATGTCTGGTTGTTGTGAAGAACACTGTAGCCAATCTAATACCTAATTTGCTTCTGTTGTAGTTGATTTTTTTTTTTTTCCTTAATGCCTGGAGATTTTTTAGTTTGCCTTAGCATAGAACTTTCAGTATCAAAATCTCCAAGAATATTTGAAGACTCAGTTCTGTTTGGGAGATTTTTTTTTATACTCTGTCTTTATACTCTGTCTGTCTTTCTCTGTCTCTCTCTACCCCTTCTGATCACTCTCTCTCTTCTTCACCTTTTGAAACAAGGTTTCCCTGTGTTGTTTGGGCTAGTCTCAAACCCCTAAGCTCAACCAAGCTTCTGCCCCAGGGTAGTAACCCCGCGGCCCAGGTGGGTGCCATCATGATGGCCGGCTTTTTTTACGTGTGTATCCTTGCGTACAACCTCCGCCCCATTCTCCAGTCTTATTTCAGGAACATCCCTCGTTCTCATGTTGGATTTTCTTCATGTCTGCCCGCATGTTTTACTCTGTCTGCTTGTTTTAACTTTTCTGCCTTCTTCACATACATGCACTGAGATTACAGCAAGTCTTTCCTCAACGCGTCAGCACCCTGGTTTTCAGCTGTCTCGTCTTAGGTCTTTTTTTGTTGTTGTTTTTTCAAGTGTGCACTTTTGCTTTCTAATTACGAGGGTAGGTCTGGAGACGGAGGGAATGGGGCGCAGCACTGGGAGGGAAAGCAGGCAGTTCCTCGCGGCAGCACGCAGTCTCTGCTTCAGAAAAGGCGCCCTCCTCTCTCTGCTCCTGGGGGTGGGGGGCCCAGAGTCCGCAGCCAGGGCCACCGGCTTGGTTTGGTGTTCTGGGGCTGACATTCCCCACGGGGTTCCCTCTGGCGTCCGGGCGTTGTCCTGAGCCCTCATTTCTGCTGGGGAAGCCGCTGTGTAACGCACATGATCCCCCTTGCCTCCTCGGCGTCCCGGGACTCTTGTCTTTAATCCACGCGCGGCCGCGGGTCACAGAGCGGCGGACACGGCCAGGTCCGCTGCGATCCCCTTCGCTCCACGCGCCCTGTGACGGTCCGTGGCTCCTTCCCCGTGGCCTTCCCCTTCCTTAGCCATCACTCGAGGGCGCCTACCAAATGCCTCGGGTGGGAGAGGTCCGAGGCACTCAGGGACGAGCCAGGGACTCTGCTCTGTGAGGGCGGCGGTCGGCCCGTCATCGCTCACACAGGTGACAGCGAGTCTCCCACACGCTCCCTGCTCCGGGGGACTTCCCGGGGGCGAATCTGGCCTGCGTAACGGGGCTAATGGATATTTTTCAAAATCATTTTCTTCGTGGCTCTCCTCTGGCCAGAAATTCTCAGCGAGTTGCTGCTTCGGACCACACACCCCGAGCTTCTGAGCGAGGTCCCTGCCCTGGGGCTGTCGCCGGGCGCCGTGAGCCCTGTGGCTTGCTGACCGTCCTTCCACGGCTCCGCCGGAGCCGCACCGGGAAAGCCAGATCCACCTTGGTGGGACACCTGTGCAGCCAGTGTTCCCCTGTGGTTTAAATTCCTACCAGTGAGATTTTTCACTCAGACTGAGTATGTAAAACGTGAGTGGGCGGCCTCAGCTTTGGACCCGGGCAGCCAGTTCTGGTTTAGAAGCCGTGCCTCCCGGTTTGTGTGCAGCCTCCGTTGTGTTCTTGGTGAGACCAGGTCTGGATGCGTTACCACTCTGGCCTCAAACTCGTGGTCCCTCTGCCTTAGCCTCCTTGGTAGCTAGGATGACAGGCATGTGCCACCACCGCTTGATCTGGAGGCAGCTCCTTCGTGCGGCAGCTTGCTGGTGACCACTGGGGCCTCAGCTGTCCTACAGATCGAGTTCTGCGGTGTCATCCACAGAGTCTTTCTTGAGGGCTCTGTTTTGGTTCTGTCTATCCTTTCCATTGTCTGAATTATATGCAGAATTTCTAAGTCCCTTCTGCCTGAACTAGCGAGCACAAAACCTGGTTTCTGCAGTGACCTTGAGAGGCTATGGATTCAGTCAGTCAGGGACTGAAAAAAGATTGTATCTGTAATTAAATGCACAGACATTCTCTTGTTATTCTTGAAATAAGATAGTATAACAACCACCTACACAGCACATCCATTGGATTAGATACTGTAAGTCAGAGATGGTTTTAAATAGACACGCAGATCGCATAGGTTCTATGCAGGCACTGTACCATTTCCTGCTTAGCTGCAAATCTGAGATCTGCAGAGGCTTATCGGTCAGTGAGAGCGTTCACTTCGAATGACGTTCTAGACACCTTTGGCTCTCGCCTTCCGCCAGACCTGCCAAGCCGGCCCCTTCACCAGTCCCACACACGTGCTGAACTCCTCTTACCCTTGCACTTTTGCACCTGGTCTTGCTCTTCTGCTGACCTGTGACCACCTCCCCATCCTCTAATTTCAGATCTAGAGCTAGATCTGCTTCCCCAGATCCTCCTGTAGCCACTGATCTCCCCTCAGGAGCACCACAGCACAGCCCTGAGCTCTGTGACTGTCCCTCCTCTCTGCCCTCCCACTGACCAACTGCGGCACTGGAAAAACTCATCCTCAGTTTCTTTCATTCCAAAATGTGCAGATTGGACCGATGAGCACATTTCCTTCCAGTTCCAAGGTCAAAGCACAAAAGCTCCAAGAAAAGCCACTTCCCAAGGCCAGATAGCCACGCCACTCCTGAAGACATTTCATCTCAAGGTCTGCAGCGTCTTTGCTTCCTGTCACCTCTCGCTACAAGGCTGACTGTGCACACGTGGAACCGTTTATTTTAATTGCTGAAAAAAGCCGGCGCTGCTGGCAGCGTGAGGCACTGAGTGATGACTGATGACGAACAGAATCACTTCCTTAACTAGGCCACTTCTCCACGGTGTGGTCACTGCTTTATGGACAAAATAAACAACTTGCATGTGTTCAATTACTTTGCTTGTCTACTGAGACCTCCTGGCTACAGCATAGGCCTGATTGGTGACAATCCAAAACAAGCTGTCAGTACACGTTCCAGAGAAGACAGATGACCTGGCCCAGAGGAGAGAGCCCAGGGCCACCCTGGGCTCCACTGGAGGGTCTGCAAACCAGTGTCAAGGAGCAAATGCGTGTAGGGCCTGGGGAGTGATTGACTTGGCAAAATAATCAGACCGTTGCGTGAGATCATGCCCAGGCTTATTCCTGCAGACTAAGAAATATATTGCATATATTTCCACTCCATAGCAGAGGCTGCTATGGTCATCTGGTAATCAAGGTTCCACAAGGATTCAACACAAGGCCTCTGTAGGCCCCCGAAGGGGTAGGTGAACCTGAGACATGCTTAGCGATTAAATACCCACTGCCCCAGCTACTCTCAGCTTGCCCTTTATCCAACAACTTATATCCCTACATCCCTACACTTGGTGGAATGCCTGCACAGAGCCCATGGCTGTCTTATCTGTAGTCAAAGGATTTAAATCACGTGGCCTGGAGAACTGGCATTGGCTGTTGACACAGAAACATTACTTTTGCCTTAAAGAGAAAAGAGATAGTTTATTCTGAAGCCAAATATGAGTGACCTAGGCCCATGAACATGAATTCAGGCTTGCCCAAGTACCATGCTCCAATGAGCAGCAGTTGCATACAGTATATACAGTTACAGAACAGAAGAAAATCCTAACTCGAAGCACAAATTGAAAGCACTGGTGGAAGCATCAGGTAGGCGGGTCACACCGAAGCAGGGAAATCTCTGCCATAGGCCTCAGATGTCATCTAAGGACATTCTTAGCTCTTGGGTTGGTGGGAAGCTAGGGCTTTCGCTTTTACAACTTAAAAGTGTTACTTAGTAATTACAGAATGTTGCACAGCAAAGGATGTATCACAGGGTGTTAAGTCAGATGCAGGGAGGAGGACAACAGATGTGGCCGTGAAAGGGCCGAGACAGCCCCTGATATTATGGCTGTGTGAACATCCCAACCTCTCCGTAAGTCCTTGGGAATCCAACTAGCCCATCCCTAGGAGGCTCATTATGACTGAAGCTGTTTTTAGGGCGCTTCACCTATGAGCTCGTTTATCCTGGCGCTGGCCTGCTTCTCCCTGGGGACCAGCTTCTAATAATTGCCATTCACCCTCCACCTGGCACACCCGGACCTCATCTTCTTAGCCCCATTTCCCAAAGGAGAAAGATCGTGCAGTTCCTGACTGGTGGGGAACATTGCACATAACTTTTCTGTAATTATTGTTTTTTTATTGAAATGAATTTTATTTCAACATAAATTTGGAGTGTCCATTTCAACTGGAGGTTTTGGGGTTTTATCTATGGTAAATTCACAAAGAGTTGGTTTACTTGTGTCCCAGCTGGGCTAACAATAGTCAATTTAAAACATCAGTAAGTTTTAATTTTATTATTATAAAAAAGTGGATAGATCTAGGCTAGACAATATATGATATCTTCTCTTGCTTTCAAGTCTACTGACTTTCTGTCCCTTGGGGAGGACATGAGTTGAAGCAGAAAGAGAGGGATCACACTGCCCTATAAGCAGATGTAGAACCATACAGGGGGTTCATTTTTATAACTGTTTTAGTTACTTTCTCATCATTGCTGTGACTCAATACCCGATGTCCACAATTTAATGGAGGAAAGATTTATTTTAGCTCACAATTTCAGAAGGTCACACTCTGTTCATGGATGGGTGGCTGGAAATGGTACAGTCGCCTGATGGGGCCAGAGCTTGGAGTCTCAGCTGGAGCCAGTGCTCCAAAGACAGGCATCCTCAGAGCGTCAGGTCAGAGAGAGAGCAGTGTGGGAGGAAGGGCAGAACCAGCGCACGTCCCTCCAGGACAAGCAAAGTGTCGCTCATTTCCAGCTAGGCGCCACCTCCCACCAGTACACAGTATCCATAGATAAACGAGGTTTCTGGGGGACACTCCAAACCACAACAGTAAAAACTCTCTCTGGCAGGAGCTCAAAGTGCCCACCAGAGCCAGCTTCTTTGACCTCCTCCCAGGGTCGTGACTCCAATGGTGCTCGTTTCTTAGAAGTTCCACCACTTCAGTATTTCCAAAATGGAGACCACGTTTCAAACACATGAACCCTTAGGGGAAAAACTACATCCAAACTGTAGAATTGTTTTGACCTCCTTAACAACTAAGAACTCAACAATTGGTTCCTTGATTGCCTAGAAAGCCTCTATTCTGTTTTGTACCCATTTAGTGTATCTCTCCTTAGCCAGGTTTCTGTTTATTGCCTACGCCCCTACTGGCACTATGAGAAAAATACAAGAGCGACAGAGCACAGAACCAGATTATCAGGGGCTGTCTCAGCCCTTTCACGGCCACATCTGTTGTCCTCCTCCCTGCATCTGACTTAACACCCTGTGGTACGTTCTTTGCTGTGCAACATTCTGTAATTACTAAGTAACACTTTTAAGTTGTAAAAGCGAAAGCCCTAGCTTCCCACCAACCCAAGAGCTAAGAATGTCCTTAGATGACATCTGAGGCCTATGGCAGAGATTCCCCTGCTTCGGTGTGACCTGCCTACCTGATGTTTCCACCAGTGCTTTCAATTTGTACTTCGAGTGGATTTTCTTCTGATCTGTAACTATAAATACTGTATGCAACTGCTGCTCATTGGAGCATGGTACTTGGGCAAGCCTGAATTCATGTTCATGGGCCTAGGTCACTCATATTTGGCTTCAGAATAAACTATCTCTTTTCTCTTTAAGGCAAAAGTAATGTTTCTGTGTCAACAGCCAATGCCAGATCTCCAGGCCACGTGATTTAAATCCTTTGACTACAGATACGACAGCCATGGGCTCTGGGCTGTGTTTTTGAATCCCAGGCATTCTACAAGCTAGTTAAATGAATGTGGCCACATTGTTTAACTCCTCCAGGCATCCACTTCTCTGGGTAGAGGTAGAGATGTTCTAACTGCTCTCCCAGTGGACTTCACCACTGGTAAGCTGCAGTGAGTTGTACTTGTCTGTGCAGAACCTGGCAAGTGGCAAGCGCTCACAATACTGATTCTTTTTCCTCTTCCTCTTCCTTTAAAATGGGCCCTCCCCAGCTACTTTTTCTTTTTCTTTGTTGTTTATGCTCTCAGAGGAAGGTTGCTATCCATATCAAACAAAAAAATAGACACTAAAACTGGCTCTGAACCTGCTTAAATGCCCAAAGTTTAAGCAACAGAAGAGTCAGAAGCTAGCACTTGATGAAACGGGTAGGTGAGTGAACCACAAATGCAAATTTGATCTCTGGTTTCAGTTCCCCAGAATGCTATGGGGAACCTCAAGTGTCCAAGTAGAAGCAGAGCTGTAGATGTAAATAGTCGAGCATGGTACCACCAACTGAAGGGTGTGAAGAGTTGTCAAATGCTGCTGCGTTACCACGCAACTTGTACCCAGCCCAGAAACAGGTGCTGAGCTGGGTAGAACTACACCCTTATGAACAGGATTGTACTGGTAAACTGGAAATACTTTGTTGTCAATCTCATGCCTTCTTCTTAGGACCAGTATGCATTACTTTCAGTAAATGGCTACTTAGCAACACTCCAAAAACAATTGATCTGCAGAAGTACAGTGGTCAACACTGCAGTCCAAGAAACCGACTACACTCCTGTTGCTCGTGATCCTCTGCATTTTTATTCAGAGGAGAGAACAAGAGAGGCAAGAAACTGAAACACCCGATTCAGCAAGGATTCCCAGGAAAGGGCGCCTGTTGTCTGGTGTGATCAATCACGCTCGTTTTCACACTATGCTTTTATGCCTATGTGTTGGTTTGTGAGGGTTCCAGGACAAGGCACTTCCATCCAGCCAGTAGCTTCAACAATGAGATTTATTGTCTCACAATGCTACAGGCTAGAAATCTGAGATGAAGGTGCCAGCAAGACTGGTTCTCTGTGAGGGCCGTGAGAAAGCATCTGGCCAGGCTGCTCTCCAGCTTTCGGCGGTTCTCTAGCGATCTTTGATGTCCTTTGGCTCGTAGGCATGCCACCTTGATCTCAGTTTCCATATTCACATGACTTTCTCCCTGAGTGGGTCTGTGTCTGAATCTCTTCTTATACGAACACCAGTCGTATTGGGCTAGGGGCCACTTTATCCCAGAGCGACCTCATCTTGAGTAATGACATTCACAATAACCCTGTTTTCAATTATGGTCATATTTGGAGTCATTGAGGGTTAGAACTGGAGCCGGAAACAATTAAATCCATCACCCTCAGTATGTGACAAGCTTGCTAGATGTTGAGGAACAGATAGAAAAGTTGGAAGATAATCTGTGCACGATTCACCTGTGACCCAGAATAACCAGGTTCATACAGTGCAGGAGGCAGTTGATGAGCAGGCTGATGGAAGTATGGATGACACTTTAGGGAATGCGAGCAAAGAATCTCGTAGAAATAATGTTTGGGTATTGAATGGAGAAGCAGACATTTATATGATGTATTTCTGAAGCCAAGAAGATTTTAGTGTCCAAGACTTAGATTGCCAGAATACAATTTCAAGGTCAGGAGCTGTCTATGGTATAAAACTATGTAATTGTTTTAAACTAGTATCCTTGGAACATAAGTTATGAATCTGAAATGAAAAATGGAAGCCTGTATTATGGCTTAAATTGTATACGTCAAGACTCATATGTTGCAGACTGAACCCCCAATACTTCAGAATTAACTGCTTTGGGAGATAAGGTCTTTGAAACGGTGAATGTAGTATAATGTAGTTTAGAGTGGGCTCTAACCCAGCACGATTGGTGTTATATAAAATAAGGTGAAAAGGCACAGTGGGAGAGAGATC
The DNA here is from genome assembly GCA_004027205.1 of Ctenodactylus gundi. Classification (NCBI taxonomy): domain Eukaryota; kingdom Metazoa; phylum Chordata; class Mammalia; order Rodentia; family Ctenodactylidae; genus Ctenodactylus; species Ctenodactylus gundi. Next base: position 17,023 of record PVKB01002827.1, on the reverse strand, counting down.
CCAGGGTTCTCCCGGCATGGAGGAGAATCTGGGTGAGGGTGTATTGAGAAGAAAGCCACCTGCAACCATGAAGAGGCTGCAAGAGAAGCCAGCCCACCGACAGCTTGATCTTGGCCCTGCAGCTTTAGACTGTCGGAGGTTGGAACCCCATCAGAGTGGCCACCTTGCTGTGGCAGCCTTAGCACACATGTGGCATGCTTAGAATTCTGGTGGGGATTTTGTTTCCCTGTTGGTTTTGGTTTTATTTTGCTTTTAATATTGAACTTCAAAATAATTCATGAAACTCTACCCAAACTTCACTTCCTCTTCCCAGTTCAGACTGTGCACATGCACACATACACACATACACACAGAGAGAGAGAGAGAAAGCAAGAGAGAGATGTACATTTTACATATGCTAGATAAAATTATTTTTATAAATATGATGGTATTATAAATAGCGTTCTGCAAGTATATTCTTTTTTGCTTAATAATGTAGCTCCAAGATCTTTCTGTATATGCATACTGGTTTTGATGTACTTTTAAATGGTTTTCAGTGTTGATATGAAAGTCCACATTTTTCAAAAAATTAGCTCTGTAGGTTTAGTTGACCTACAGAATGTAAATAGTCTAGTTTCATTAGAATGGAAAAGGGGAATAGAGTAAAATGATTACATTGAATAAGCTGTCTATGCCTCTGAATATTGATGACAGAACAGAAGTCCTCAGTTTCTTTCCTTTTCTTCTTTCTCTCTTTCTTTCTTTCCTTTTCTTTCTCTTTTTCTTTTTTTCCCCCTATTTCCCTGATATGTATAAGTGCAAAATTTAGGATTTACATTGGTTTGGGGCATTTTGTGCACATACATATCTAGTCAAGGTAACAAGACCTTCCCCTCTTTTCTTTCAATCCACGCCCTACCCACTCCCACAATCCAACACCCGCCCCCCCAAACACCCCCCCTCCCGTTCCCTTTATTTTTCACTTTAAGTTTTGTGAGATAACTGGGATCTAGGATCTGGATTTCTCATATCAGAGAGACCATTCGATATTTCACCTTCTGCTTCTGACTAAGCATGATGGTTTCACATTTCCTCCATTTGCTTACAAAAGCCTCCAAGCTGTCAGATTTGATAGATGCATAGTATTCCATTGTGTATAAATACCACAGTTTGTGTATCCACTGGTCTGTTGATGGGTATTTTGGTGACTTCCATATTTTAGCTATTGTTAGTTGTGCTGCTGTGAACATGGATGTATATGTACCTCTGTTATGTGTTGTTTTAACTCTTTTGGGAATATTCGCAGGAGGGGTATCGCTGGATCAAAGGGAATATTTATTTCTAGTCTTTTGAAAGACTTCCATACTGATTTCCATAGTCGTACCAGTTTATGCTCCCACCAGCAGTGCAGGAGGGTTTCTTTCTCCCCACAGCCTCTCCAGCACTGGTTGCTATTTGAGTTGTTGATATAGGCCAATATCTCTGAAATTAGATGGTATCTTAGTGAGGTTTTGATTTGCATTTCTCTTATGGTTAGGGATGTTGAACATCCTTTCATGTATTTATTGGCCATTTAAACTTCTTCCTGAGTGAACTGCCTCTTCATTTCTTTTGCCCATTTTTCAATAGGGTCCTTGATTTTGAGGGGCTTACTTTTCTTCAGTTCCCTATCTATTCTGGTTATGAGCCCCCTATCTGAGGTGTTGGTGGTGAATATTTTTTTCCCAGTCTGTTGGTTTTCTTTTTATAGTGTTGATAATTTCCTTTGCTGTGCAGAAGCTTTTTAATTTGACATGACCCCATTTGTTAATAATTTGTTAATAATGGGGACAATTTCTTTTGCTTTTGGTGTCTTATTAAGAAAGTCTTTGCCTACACCTATGTCTTTTAGATATTTGCCTGATTTGTTTTCTAGAAGGTTCAGTGTTTCACTTTTAATATCTAGGTCTTTGATCCACTTTGATTTGATTTTGGCGAATGGTATTAGGTGTGTGACTAGATTCATTCTTTTGCATGTGGATATTCAGTTTTCCCAGCAGCATTTGTTGAACAGGCTGTCCTTTTTCCAGTGTATGCTTTTGGATGCTTTATCAAATATTGAGTATTTGAGGGTATTTGGGTTTGTCTCTGCATCCTCAATTCTGTTCCACTGGTCTATTTGTCTGTTTTTGTGCCGGTACCAAATTGTTTTTACGACTATTGCTTTATAGTAGAGCCTGATGTCTGGTATTGTAATGTCTCCTGCCTTGTTCTTGTTACTCAGGGTTGCTTTGGCTATTCTTGGTCTCTTTTGATTCCCTATGAATCTAAGAATTATAGTTTCAAGTTCTTTGAAAAAAGTTTTTGGTATTTTGATAGGAACTGCATTGAATCTATATATCAGTTTCGGCAGTACAGTCATTTTGACTATATTTATTCTGCCTATTCAAAAATAGGTGATGCCTTTCCATTTTCTCATGTCACCTATAACTTCTTTCTTTAATGTAATGTAGTTTTTTTTAAATATAAGTCCTTCACTTCCTTGGTTAGGTAAACTCCTAGGTATTTAATTTTATGCTGTGCTATTGAGAATGGAATTTTTAAAATGAGATCTTTCTCAGTAAGTTTGTTAGTGTAGAGAAAAGCTATTGATTTTTTAGTATTGATTTTGTAGCCTGTAATTTGGCTAATTTTTAAATTATTTCCAAGAGTTTTGTAGTGGACTTTTTGGGGTCCTCCATGTAGATAATCATATCATCTGCAAATAAGGATAGTTTGACTTCCTCCTTTCCGATGCAGATTCCCTTTATTTCACTTTCTTGTCTGATTGCTATGGCAAGTGTTTCAAGGACTATGTTGAATAAGAGTGGTGAAAGTGGGCAGCCTTGTCTTGTTCCACATTTGAGAGGGAATGATTTCAGTTTTTTTCCATTTACTATGATATTTGCAGTAGGTTTAGCATATATGGCTTCTATGAGTTTTAGGTAGGGACCGTCTATACCTATTTTTTTCAGAGTTTTTGTCATGTAAGGGTGCTGGATTTTATCAAAGGCCTTTTCTGCATCAGTTGAGATGATCACGTGGTTTTTGTTTTCACTTTTGTTGATAGGATGTACTACATTGATTGATTTAAGTATGTTGAACCAGCTCCTTCGGATCTTCCATGCCCACACGTGCTTTCCTCTATCTGCAGCTGCCTGCAGCTCCAGCTGTTTGCAGCCGACCTGTGGTGGCTTCCTGGCTCTTTTCTTTTTTTCTTCTGTTTCTTTTCTTTTTGTTCTTTTCTTTTCTTTTCCTTTTTTTCCCTTTAAGGCAGACTGTCTTTTTGTCGTCCAGTCTGGTCCTGAACTCACTCTGTAATCCAGACCGGCCTAGAACTCAAGGCAACCCTCCTACTTCTGCTTTCCAAGTACTCCTCAGTTTTTTTTTAAGAGCTCAAAACCATAATGATGAATTTTAAGTATATTATTACAAACAACAGATAGTATAGTGTAAACACTCTTCATAGAATGGTGTTACTTTTTCTAACACATAGAACTTACAACCAAACATAAATAGATTTCTGATTTATTAGTGATTCCTCAAACTGTGGATAGTGAATACTGAATATTGCGGACACGGCTTGGTGGGTCTTTACTCTTTCGGTCTCTGGCTCTAATCCTGGAATGCACAAAGCCTGCTGACCATTTGTATTTTATTGTAACCCATTGTTTTGAATTAAAATCAGCCTCTAGACTAAGAAAGGCTGATTTAAGTTATTTTAGTCTTTGGATGACATACCAGATGTGACAGCCACTCCAATTTGCCCTTACCTTTAGCAGATTGAGCTCCAAATGTTTTACAACACTTTTAGAGCATGAATTTATTTTAATTTATTTCCAAAAGATTTAGTCAAATATTGCTTGTACATTTTACCCCCTCAGTTTAGCAGCAAGTAGCTTTTATTTGAAGTCTAAAACAAAAGCAAACACAATAATCTGATAGGATAAGTGCTGAATTTTTTAAAATATCTAAGAATTGCTTGTAAAATCAATTTAGGATAAACAGAGTACAAAATATCCAAATGCAAATTGATACCATGTTGAGCACCTAATGCACTATAGTTAAAATATGCAACTTTAACCAAAGATTCTAGTAATTTAAAGATAATTCTTTCAAGTATTTACAATATGAATTTAAAACGTGAACCTTGTGGTTCTGGGCACAAAAAAGCAGTAGAACTCTTCTCTTAGATCAGTGCTCCCTTCTCCCCTCCCAAGCTCCACTATGTTCTCTACCAATGCTGAGTACATTGCAAAGCTGTGATTAAGAAGAGTACATACAGGGCTCTGAACACGGCGACCAGCGATAGTCACAGCAGGCAGAGCATTGACAGGAATAATAGGAGTGCTTGCCCAGTTTAGGAAACAAGACCTCTGCAATGAATTTTACAAATTTTTTTGTATTTGTAGGATTTCAAGGTTGTGGAAATCTTCTGTAGGTGTTCTCCAGGGCTAGGTCCTTTGCTCTACTGGGTGGGTCAGTTGTCCTTGAAAGCAAGACCACAAATGTGCCCACTCTTCTGTACTCAGTGTTCTGTAAGTAGTAAGTGCAGTAGGCAGGGTCCCCTTCACAGTGCCAGGCCCACTCGTGCCCCACACTTCTTTTTTTTCTTACCCCATTTTATTGACATGTGTAATTTTAATACATAAGTTACATTGAACTTGAGTATTTTGTGCACATACATATCATGGCAATGTTACAAATCCTTTTCTTTTTGACCCTCCCACTCCCTCCTCCTCCCCTCCAGGTCCCATTTTTTCCCCACATTAAGTTCTATGAAATAATTGTGATCTGGGTTTCTCATATCAGAGAAACCATTCAATATTTCACCGTCTGCTTTTGACACACTTCGCTAAGCATGATGGTTTCAAGTTGCATCCATTTACCTACAAAAGCCTCCAACCTACCTGTCCTTATAGATGAGTAGTATTCCATAGTGTATAAATACCACAATTTATGCATCCATTGGTCTGTTGATGGGCATTTTGGTGTCTTCCACATATTATCTATTGTTAATTATGCTGCTGTGAACATGGGTATACATGTATCTCTGTTATTTTTAACTCATTTGGGAAAATTCCCAGAATAGGTATCACTGGATCAAAGGGGATATTTATTTCCAGTCTTTTGAAAGACTTCCATACTGTTTTCCATAGTTGTACCAGTTTACATTCCCACCAGCAGTGCAGGAGGGTTTCTTTCTCCCCACAGCCTTGCCAGCACTGATGCTGTTTGTGTTCTTGGTATATGCCAATCTCTCTGGAGTTAGAGGGCATCTTAGTGATGTTTTGATTTGTATTTCTCTTATGGCTAAAAATGATGAACATCTTTTCATGTATTTATTAACCATTTGAACTTCTTCATCTGAGAATTGCCTATTCATTTCTTTTGCCCATTTTTCAATAGGGTCTTTGATTTTGAGGGACTTACTTTTCTTCAGTTCCCTGTGTATTCTGGTTATGAGCCTCTTATCTGAGGTATTCGTGGTGAGTATTTTTTCCAGTCTGTTGGTTCTCTTTTTAGAGTGTTGATAATTTCCTTTTCTGTGCAGAAACTTTTTAATTTGATATAATCTCATTTGTTAATTCTGGTACTGTTTATTTTGCTTCTGATGTCTTGTTAAGAAAGTCTCTGCCTACACCTATGTCTTTTATATATTTGTCTAACTTGTCTTTTAGAGGGTTCAGTGTTTCAGTTGTAATATCGAGGTCTTTGATCCACTTTGATTTTGGTGCATGGTGACAGGTGTATGTCTATATTCATTCTTCTGCATTTGGATATCCAATTTTCCCAGCACTATTTGTTGAACAGGCTGTCCTTTTTCCAGTGTGTGCTTTTGGCTCGTTTGCTGAACATTAGGTAATTGAGGGTATTTGAGTGTGTCTCTGCATCCTCAGTTCTGTTCCACTGGCCTACCTGTCTGTTTTTGGACTGGTATCAAATAGTCTTTTCATTTATTGCTTTATAATATAACTTGATGTCTGGAATTGTAATGCCTCCTGCCTTAGTGTTGTTACTTAAGACTGCTTTGGCTATTCTAGGTCTCCTTTGGTGCCATATGCATTTAAGATTATTTTTTCAAGTTCCGTGAAAAAAAAATTGTTGGTATTTTGATAAGAATTGCGTTGAATCTGTATATCAGTTTTGGCAGTATAATCATTTTGACTATATTGATTCTATCTATCCAAAGAACAGAGGATGTCTTTCCATTTCTGATGTTGTCTACAACTTCTTTTTTCAGTGTAATATAGTTTTCTTTATGTAGGTCCTTCACTTCCTTGGTTAGGTATACTCCTAAGTATTTAATTTTTTGCTGGGCTATTGAGAATGGGATTATTCTTCTGAGCTCTTTCTCAATATAATTTTTGTTGTTAATGTAGAGACAAGCTATTGACTTTTTAGTATTGATTTTGTAGCCTGAGATTTGGCTGAATTTGTTTATTATTTCCAAGAATTTCATAGTGGAGTTTTTGGGTTCTTCTATGTAGATAATTATATCATCTGCAAATAAGGTTAGTTTGATTTCCTCCTTTCTGTTGCAAATTATCTTTATTTCACTTTCTTGCCTGATTGCTATGGCAAGTGTTTCAAAGAATATGTGGAGTAAGAGTGGTTAGAGCAGACAGCCTTGTCGTGTTCCTGATTTGAGAGAAAATGATATCAATTTTTCTCCATTTACTATATGATATTTGTGGTAGGTTTGGCATATACAGCTTCTATGAGTTTGAGATAAGGCCCTTCTATACGTATTTTTCTCAGAATTTTTATCATGAAAGGGTGTTTAATTTTATCAAAGGCTTTTTCTGCATTTATTGAGATGATTATGTGGTTTATGTTTTTGCTTTTGTTGATGTGGTGTATTATATTGGTTGATTTACGTATGTTGAACCAGCCTTGCATCTCAGGGATGAAGCCCACTTGATCATGGTGTATGATCTTTCTGATTACTTGTTTGATTCTATTTGCCAGAATCTTATTAAGAATTTTTGCATATATATTCATTAAGGATATTGGTCTATAATTTTTCTTCCTGGTTAAGTCTTTGATTTTGGGACTGAGGTGATGCTAGCCTCAAGAAATGAGGTTGGTAATATTCCTTCTCTTTCAATTTCATTGAACCATTTGAGAAGAATTGGAATTAGTTCCTCCCTGAAATGCTGAAAAAGTTCTGCTGTGAATCTATCTGATCCTGGGCTTGTATTTGTAGGTAGAGATTTTATTACTGCTTCAATTTTTGTGTGTGTGTCATGGCGTTATTCAAGATTTTAATGTCTTCTTCATTCAAGTTTGGTATTTTGTATGTATCTAGGAAATCATTTCTTCCCGATTCTCTAACTTGTTAGAAATAATTTCTCATAGTATTCTGAATTTCTGCAGAATCTGTTGTAATTTCACCCGCTTCACTTCTAAGTACATTATCTGTGCTTTTTCCTTCCTTCTTTTGGTGAGTGAAGCTAGAGCTTTGTCAATCTTACTTTTTCTTTTGAAAAACCAGTTCTTTGACTCATTGATCTTTTTTAATTGTCTTTTAATTTCAATTTCATTAATTTCAGATCTGATCTTTATAATTTCTTCTACTGCTCTTTGGCTTAGATTGTTCTTGATTCTCTTGGGCCTTAAGGTGCATCATTAACATGTTTATTTGTGACTGTTCTCTTCTTTTGATGTGCTTATTTATAGCTATGAATTTCTCTCTGAATACCGCTTTTTCTGTGTCCCATAGATTCTGATATGATGTATTTCCTTCATTATTTAACTCTATGAAGTTTTTGATTTCTTCTGATTTCTTTTGTGATTCATTGTTTGGTGAGAAGTAAGTTGTTCAGTCTCCATGTATTTGTGTTTTTTCTTCTATTCTTTTAATGTTAAGTTTCAGTTTTTTTCCACAATGATCTTAAAGTGTACAGGGATTATTTCTATTCCTTGTATTTATTTAAGCATAACTTATGACCTAGAATATGATCTATTTTAGAAAATGTTGCATGCACTACTGGGAAGATTGTGTATTCTGTTGATGTTGGGTGGAAAACTCCGTAAACATCTGTTAGATCCAAGTTTTCTATAGTGTCATTTAATTGTTGTATATCTTTGTGGATTTTCCATCTGTTTTATCTATCTGTGATAGTGAAGTAGTAAAGTTTTCTGGTAATTGTATTGGGGCTTATATGTTCTTTCAGTTCTAATAATTTTTGGTTTATGTAATTGGGTATTCCAGAGTTGGGAGTATATATATTGATAATTGTGAATTCTTCCTGTTCTATTGTTCCACTAACCAGTACATGATCACCATCTTTGTCTCTCCTAATCTGTTTTGTTTTGAAATCTGTTGAATCTGAGGCTAATAGAGCTACCCTGCTTGTTTTCCTGGGCCCTGTTGCATGAAATACTGAATTCTACCCTTTAATTTTCAGTGTATTAGTTTCCTTGTGGGTGAAGTGTGTGTCTTGTAAGCAGCAAATTATAGGTTTCTGTTTTTGATCCAGTCAGTCTATGTCTTTTAGTAGGTGAGTCGAGGCCATTCACATTCAGAGTAATTATTGAATTATCAGCATTATTCTTCTCAGTTCATATTGCTATATCTGTTGTCTCTTTTTACTCTGGGGTCTTTGGTGTCATTAGCCTCCCTTTCACTTTTTAAGTTTCCTTTAAGTATTCTCTGCAGTGCTGGCTTAGTGGCTGCAAATTTCTTTAAGCTTTCTCTATCATGGAAAGTTTTAATTTTTCCCTCTAATTTAAAAGATAATTTTGCTGGATATAGCAGTCTGAGTTGGCATTTATGTTTTCTTAGTGTTTGGATGATATTGCTCCATGATCTTCTGGCTTTTATGGTCTGGGTTGAGAAATCTGCACTTATCCTGATGGGCTTATCTTTGTAAGTCACCTTCTGTTTACTGTTTTTCTCTTACAGCTTTTAATAACCTCTCTTTGTGTTGGGCCTTTAGTATTTTAATTATGTTGTGTCATGATGAGGTTCTCTTCTGATCAAAGCTGTTTGGTGTTCTATATGCCTGCAGTAATTTAATGTCCATTTCCTTCCTTAGATTAGGGAAATTTTCTTCCATAACTTCATTGAACATGACCTTTAAGCCTTTTGTTTTACCTCAGTTTTGTCCTGCACTCCCATAATTCTGAGGTTGTTTCTCTTAGAGTCATCTGTTAGCTATTGTCAACATTCTTCTCTTTCTTCCATTTCTGTTTTGCATTATTTACAGCCTGTATGTTCCAGCTCAACCATTTTATCTTCTAGGTGTGATATTCTATTTTCAAAATGTTCAAACTAGCTACTTATTTTTTTCCTGTATATTTTTCACATCCTGAAGTTCTGCTTTCAATATTTTTATATCTTTGCTGCATTCTTTTCTAATTTCTTGTTTTGCCTTCATTACCATCTGGTTTTGAATCTTCTCTGTTTTCCTCTAATTTTTTGTCAATGTTTGCTGATAACATAACTATGTCCCAGTGTAGTGCTTGCGTTTCCTGTTTCAATTCTAAGTATTTCTGAGCCCAGAAATTGTCATCTTTTTGCTTTTTCCATCTTTGGGTTCTGCTATTTCAAGATCTTTGGTATTGTTTTCTGTGGTGTCTGGTCTTTCTGTAAGAGATTTATTACCACGTTTCTTCATGGTTCTGTTACAGCGAGTTGAGGCTCCAGTGATGTTGATGGGCTCTGTTTCTTCTCCTGAGATTCTTAAATTAGACTTTTTCTGTTTTAAGCATTATGTGGCTGTCTGTGTGTGTAGGAGTGGTGGGGCACATGAAGGCCCAGTCACACAAGCTCCCAGGTGCAGGTGGGGCTTTGCTGGTGACTACCTGGCTGTCTCTGGCATGCAGGAGGGACAAGGGATGTGAGGCCCAGTCCTGCCGAGCTCCCAGATGTAGGCAGGGCTCTGGCAGTCCCACACTTCTTTTGATCCTGGCTGTCTCAAATTGAGTTTCTATCACATGCAACTGAGAAAACCTCAATAGTTCATCCTTTCTTCTCCAATGGTCCTGTACCAGCTTTCCTGGGCTTTCTCACTTGGCCAACAATGAGGTAAGACATGTAAAAAGTCTGAGGAACATGGAAGAGTAGGAAATTAAGAACTCTTACGAATGTAATTGTTCTTGCAACACTTTGATTTTTCAAATTTCATTTTGTTAAACTAACCACATTATGGGAAATTGCCAATGGAGAAATATTGACTTTTCAGAGGGGAGCAGCGCTTCAGAAAGCGAATACATGGCTTTTATTGAAATTGTGGAATAGCTTTATTTTGTACATGTCCTCTGTAATGGCCTGAGGTGGGGAAAGATGGGTAACAAACGTTAGAAAGCAAATAAAAGGAATTTCATTAAGGGTAGGAATGAAGATTCCAGCTCGGAGGTAACTGGAGAAGGGTAGAAATTAGAGATTAGGAACAAAAGGAAATAAAAGAAATAAGACCCAGTAAACACAACAGACTCCCCTGTCAGCAAATCAGACATCCTGAGACTCAGGCTGGTATCAGGCCATCAGACTATGCAAGCAGCAGGGAAGATGTTCCCTGGAGCCCAGCGCCCAACCCATGAGCCTGTCTTTCCTTATTGGTCTGTTTCCATCACCAAACACACACACAAAAAAGAGGAAAAGTGCATATTGTTTCCTTTCCCTTTCAGTGCTTTCTACACCTTCTAATAATACAGTGGGTTCCTCTACTTTGCCCCAAGTCTAGATTTCTCAGGCAGCTACAAGCCTTAGGCATCCAGGAAGGCCCAGGGGAAAATGTTCCTGTTTTTCTAAGTCACTTTTCAGAAGTTTTCATTGTTCTATGGAGGTAAAATCAGTGTCTACTTAGTTCATTTTACATTTCCCATGACTAGCATGTCACACTCAATCAATAATATTCCTTTTTTAATTTTTTTTTTTAGGGTCGCACTCTTCAGTACAGGCTGGTTCTGAACTCACTCTGTAGCCTAGGCTGGCCTTGAACTCACAGTCTTCCTGCTCAGCCATCAGAGTGCTGAGATTGCAGGCCTGTGCCACCATGCTCAGCTCAACAGTATTTCTTGAATGAATAAGTGAATGAATGAATGGAGCTTGCCAAGAGGGAACATTCACACGCTCAGCACCCAATCTCTGCCCACATGCCTGTGTGGTGGCTTGGATCTGGAGCGTTCCCCAAAAGTCTCGTATTCCTCGTAGGATTGGGAGTTGGGGCTGGATGGAAGGGGTGGGAGCTTGGCGATTGACCAGGAGGTCAATCTGTGCTGGCTCTGCGCTTCCTCCCAGTCTCTCTCTCTATTCTGCCATGCTGCGAGGATCTCTGTATCCTGGCAGCTCTGCGTCTGGCTGCAGCCCCACCATGTGATTCCACCATTTTCCAGCTGCCCACCCATGAACAGACTGAGACCTTCTGAAACTGTAAGCTGCAATAAATCTTTCCTCCCTAAGTTGTGGGTGTCGGGTGTTGAGTCACTGATTGATGAAAAAGTAACTAAGATAGCCTGTATGCATCCGTTTTCCTCTAAAGAAGTATATCTTGTTTAATTTTTTTTTTATTTTTTATTTTTTTACTCAGAATAGGGATGTGGAAACAAAATGGTGAAAGATTTCTTGCTGGGTCAAAAAGCACGAAAGCGAAGGGATCCGCATTCGGGAAACCTTTGGAGCAGGTTTGGCACCTTTGCCGCCATGGCTGTGCTCTCAGGGTAGCACTCTGCATCTCCGTTATCTGCTCCCTCTCTCCTGCTTCCCAACTACTTTCGCCCATTCTCCAAGACTTGGAGGTCAGGTCAACTGCCTATTTCACTAGGAGATCACTGAGAGTTATTATTTGAAGTTTAGAAAATTCTTACAGACTAATGCAAGGAAATACCACTGAATGACATAATCCTCAAAGAGTTAGAAATATATGATTTTGAGGACTTAAATTTTTAAAAATTCAAATCATCCCATGTACACAACTATATATTTTGACCATTTATAAAGTAGTGTCTGTTCACAGATCACTTTGATGGACTGACTCAAATTAAGACTCAGTTATAAGAGAAACTACCACCAACCGCTGTATTCATCTGTTTCCTTCCTTCCTTCCCTCCTCATTCATTGAAGATCAGTAGAGAGAAAGTGTTACATATTGGTTACTGCTGTGGTTTGGGTCTGAAGTATTCCCCAAAGCCTCATGTACCTATGGATACTGTATAGTTTTGGAAGGTGGGCCTGGCTGGAAAGGGGGGATGCTTGCGGCTTGACCTGGAGGGGCATGTGCTGATTCCGCCCTTTGTCCTAGACTTGTCTCTGTTCTGTCATGTTACGAAGATCTGTTACCAGAGCACAGGTGCTGGCGCTGGCTCTGGCTGTATGGCCCCGCCATCTTATTACAACCTTTTCCAGATACCCACTCATGAATGGATTGAGGCCTTCTGAGCTGTGAGCCAAAAATAAATCTGTCCTCCCTTAGTTATAGATGTCTGGTATTAAGTCACAGCAATGAAAAGGTAACTAAAACAGTTACCCAACAGCTTAAAGCTTGGGAGGGAAGAAGACAGTTATCAAATAATCCAAAAAGCGAATCATCTCCTACCAAAAGAGACAAACCGAAGGGTTATACCCCAGAATGTCAAGAATCAGAGTAGGTCAAGAAAGGCTTCCCTGAAGAAGGAGAAGGAGGAGGAGACTTGGTGGGTAGTGTCACGGGCTGGGGATCAAGCCTTCAACACAAAGGCCTTCATAGTCATTACAGATCCAAACTGTATCATTTTATTAAGACTAATAGGAAGCCTCTGGTCAGTTTATAGTGGGTGGGGTGCCACTACTACTCACAGAGATATACGAAGGCATATTCAATTCAGCTGTGCTTCTCTTCTCTTGCGCTGCGGCAGCAGAGCGGCTATTGCCAAGGAGCATTAAGACTGCTTTCCTGGAAAGCAATGGCAAAGACAGGGTCAAGCTTCTGCCATTGCCTCCTACTTCAGAGATAATTAGAAATAGACAGCCTAAGCTCTGATTTGTAAGCACAGCCGTTAGTGAATCAAAAAGCAAAGCCCTAAAGGGAGCAGGGCAGTATAGTTCATCCAAAAGTACAGAGATAATAAACTGGAGTATATGGGGGAAGCACAGGGGAGGATTAGGAGGATCAGTGGTGAGGCAGCACATCTTGTTGACCCAGACAAAAGGCTTCCTGCACAGCCTGCCCACCCTCCCCTCAGCCAGTGTCCAAGTACCATGTGAGGACCTGGCCAGCGCCTACAGATATCTATGCTTTCTGGGAGTACCCAGCTATCACCTGCAGAGCAAGCTGCCTGATGGTGGCCTGGGCTGAGGGGCTGTGTCAGTGAGCTCTTTTTTTTTTGTAACTGTGACAAAATACTTGAAGAAAACAAAGAAAGAAAGGCTTATTTCAGCTCATGACTTCAAAATTTAGTCCATGGTCAGCTAGCACTATGGCTTTTAGGCCCGTGGCAAGTCACAAACATCATGTCCGAAGAGTATGGCAGGAGAAAGGACTTACCTCATGGCAACAGAGAAGCAAAGAGCCAAACAGCCTGAGAGGATGGGGCCGGAGGTCAGGCACAGCTCCAAAGCTCACATCCTCATGATCTGTTCTTTTCAATCGGACCTCAGGCTTGGTTTCTAACACCTTGCAATAATGCCATTGAATTATGACCTCTTAGTTCACTGGTGATGTTAGAGGTCCTGTGATCCAATTACTTTCTTAAAGCCCAACAGCAACTAAGCCTTCAAGATAATAAGACTTTTGGGGATTATATTGAATTCTAACCATAATAGGGAGTCTCTTTCTGCCTGCCTGCAGTTCAGCCATTATATGTCCAGTGGGAGTGAATCGTCTTGTGTTCAGTACGCCCAAATCATTCCTCCATATCAATGCCACGTTATGTCTCCTTCTCTGAGAAATCACTGTGAAGGTGACAAGTGGGACGGCGATGCTGCAGACAGGAAAGCCCCCGTTACGGTTTGGACCTGGAATGTCAGGTATTTGGAAGAGGGTTGGATTGTGGGAATTAACTGAATCAAGGGGATTGACCCATGGATTTCACATGATGTTAAAAGAAGGAGCCTGGTTGGGAGGGAGGATCCTTTAGGGTAGGGTGGGCCACTGCGGGTGTGGCTTAGCAGGATCTATTCTTGTCCTGGCTTCTCTCTAAGCCCCTCTCCCTCCTCTTGTGATGCTGCGAGCAGCTGTTCTGCGCCAGACCCTTCCACCATGCTACATTGGCAGCTGGCCACGAATGGACTGAGACCTCTGAAATTCCAGCTACAATAAACCTTTCCTCCCTAAAGTTGTAGGCATCAAATATTGTGTTCTAGCAACACGAATGTGTGTAAGACACTCCTCATTTATGTATATGTGGGTGAGCAAAACAGTGCCGCCTAGGCCAGGATAGCGGTAAGTCCCTTCCTTGGTGTAAATGAGAATGGCCTTTTTCTGAAGTTCAGTCTAGGTGCTGGACAGAGAGCTGAATTCCAAGTGCTGGAGCAGAAACTGTGAGAACACGTAGGAGGTTATGTGCAGCGGCCCTGGCAAAAGGTGGTCATAGCTCGGACTGCGACAATGGCAGCACTGGAGATGAGAAGAAGGAGTGTATTCGCAAATGTCATTGTGCTACATTGTGCTTTAATTAAAAGCAGATGTGAAAATACAGATAACTATTTCTGCTATATATTAGGTTTCTGATATAATTCTGTATCACAACCCTATAGTTCCAGTGACTTACAATAGTTTTTTCTTTAATGTTAGTGGATCTGAAAGTTGTTGGGGCATTTTTGCTTCTGGTTTCAGGTAAGATTCAGGGTGTGCCCATGTGTATCTTATGGCAGGAGTTGCAGGGACACAAGGACAAAGGGCACCAAAGGGCAAAGTCCAAAGACAGTGGGGTGGGAGATTAACCCTGCTCTAGAGAAGGCACTGGATGAATTGTGAACAAATAACAAGTTGGCCTCAAGGAATCTGGCTTGCACAACTGGATAGATTATGGTGTCCTACACCGGGAAAAGAAGCACCCTAAGTGGGACAGGGGTGATGGAGGTCACAAGTTCGAGCTTGGGTTGTGTGTTCAGGATGCCTTTGGATACCACAGAGCCAAAACCCACAGAGGTGACTGGCAAGGAGGCATAGTTCTGGGAGTTGTAGCAAAGGTCTCAATTTATTCCCTCATATCTGTCTACTTTCTCTTCTTCTTGGCTGGCCACCACATCTCCCTTCATCCAAGGCGGCAGCTGAGTACGTTTTAACCACTGAGATACAACAGGTATCCTTTTTTTAAAAAAAAAAGAATATATCTGTTCTCTTATTCTATCCCATTGTGGGTCACGCAGCAAAAATTCTATGTTAACAATGGCAGAACCACAAGACAAAAATAGATTTGTTTCCTGACAGGGGTGTTGCCTCTATACTGGTCCTAGACTGCCACATGTATTATAAGAAATATACTTTTATATCACTTAAATTATGGATATCTGGGGCTTTCTCTCACCTGCAGTCAAATCCATTTCTAGCTATTACAAAAGTCTTGGTAACTGAGAATTGGAAGTCAACAAATTTGATAGAACCAAATTTCCAAGAAGCCAACACGTTTGCTAGAACCAAATTTCCAAGAAGAGAGCATTAACACGAAACATGAGGTGAGCAGAGGACTGAGATTTGAGGAACCGACATAAGGACTGAGCAGATGCAGTATATCTGCCAGAGGCCGGAGAACAGGTAGTCAGAGAGGCAGTGAAAAACTAGGTGGAAGAAAAACAGGATGTTATGCACATAGAAGAAAGCGTATCAGACACAAGGGCTGAGGTTATGGCTCAGGGATAGAATGTTTATCTAGCATTTACGATGACCCGGCTTCCATTCCCAGGACCCCTGACAACCAAAATCTTGACTGTGGTATTGATGTTACAACAGGCCCATGGAATCCCAAGAACTGCTATTAAGGACTGAAAGAATAAGGAGAAAATTGTTACTGGAAGCTGGAAAAAGATAGGAGTGATGCAGTGCTATAAAATTTAGCAAAGCTTTGGGTTGTAGTAGTGTGGAAAATAAAGAACATACTTGATGATATTTTAGACAGAATGTTGGAAGTGTTACTGATTTATTTTTGTGAAGTGTGTTAAAAGATAGAGAGAAATGAGCCAAAATAGAAGTTGCTCTGTTTCCAGATACAATTTAAAGAAAATATAGAGAATCCAGGTCTTTCTGGGTTCAAAATTACATGTTTTATACTCTTAGCCTCCCCCTTCGGGGAATTATCTCAAAGTAATGGCTTGAAAGTTAGACTCTGTTTAGGATGTGACTCTATTTTAAGATCAGAAGGATTTAAGGGCATGCCTCAGAAACCTCTCAGCTACTCAAAAGGTATCTAACAATCTAGTTCTTACACTATTTTAACTTTTATCTCAAGTCAGGCAGGTCCCTGTCTCCAAAATACTTGTGTGGCTTTGGTAGATCCTGGATACTCACATTGTTTGTTTTTGCTGTTGTTGTTTTTGTTTTTTGAGATTTGATGGGTGTACCATCAGCTTGAATTGAATGTGGCACAGATGATTCAAAACTTGGGGGAAAAAAACCCTCTGAACTTCCAGACATATATAGGCAAGATGAGGAAGTGATACAGCTGTAAATATGAGTCATTCTCATAGAGACAAAACCAAGGCCACAAGGACAGAGCTGAGAACCATGGAGAACAGCCACCTGAGGGCAGGCTTCTTCCTTAACATAAAACTGGTGACATAAATCTAGCTGGACTTCAGAACTGCTGTATACAGAGACTGCCACACACCTTGTGAGCCCTTCCCTCTTGTGAGAAGTACTGCCATTGGCCCGTCCATCCCTCTGTATGTTGGTTATATTGCCTCTTTGTCCAGAGCACAGGTAGAATGTGGAGAGTAGAATTGCAGACATTGGTATGTATGGCATGAGGACTACAAAGAGAAGCAAACCCATATTAAGTGCAATAAAGTAAATTGCTGGAAACTGCCTAAAGCTCTGTACGATACTGATAAGTTGTGAGCCACCTGCGTGTGGACCCTGTGTGATGAAATCACTATCTGTAG